>JABASD010000662.1:0-63216 GCA_019776165.1 Pogonognathellus flavescens | reverse complement strand
CCCAAAACATTTAGCAAATTGAATATTTATATTTTCACAACAGTGCGCTTTCAAGTTTCATTACGAAACTACGTTGTTTTATTACGCCCGGTGTTGACCGGTTTATTTATTAATTTATTCATCATGATTTTTGTAAAATATGATATTATTGTTTATAACACAGGTAACATGCCGTATAAGTATGAGGGTGCCTGATATTTATGGAATTCAAATCATTGTTATCATCTGGGGTGTAATTCAACATATAAATACAATATAAATCTTGTAGTTAAATATAATAACTTTAATTTTAATATATTCAGTCAATTTATTTATTTACAGTTTAATATTATGGGTGAATCAAACGAAAGACTTAATTTGTATGGCCACAGAGAAGCATTGGTTGATAATAAAGTACTCTCTCTTTGCCTGTATGCAGTCACAAAAACTCATTTCCTTTTATATTTAAGGCTAATTTAAAATGTAGTATATGGAGCTTATTACCACTACTTGCATAAAATTTGCACGAGTTTAATTTGCTAGCTTCACCAAATATTAAACCCACTGCATTGATATAATTGCAATTCCAGCAGTACAAAGTGTACCTCTTCCACCCGCTAAAATGTTCTCTGCATTCAATTGAAGTTTAATGACTTTTCAACTTCCTACTTTTCTGCCTAGCTTGATTGCATTTGGCTGGATTCATTTATAGTAGCTTGAATAAACCAATTTCAATATGCAAATGTGAATCCAACGCATTGAGAATAAGTGAAATACGTATTAAAAATGTAAAAACACATCATGACTATATTAAAACAATGAAAGAAGAAAATATTGCTGCCATTCGCCTGGGCAGAAACGATTCAGATAAAAGTAGCTATCGAAAACAGTAAAGAGATTAACAATAATAATAATAAAATACAAATATACAAATATAGAGCAATAATTAGGACAATGTTAAAGCTACCTAATCCAGCTTGAGACTATAGACTGTTGAGACTTTACATTCACCAAAGCAATACGCTGGAAGTGAACAGCATTTCATTTTCTCCAATACACACTGTATCTTCGGCGAATAAAACTATAAAACTAAACTCTACTTTAATGTACAAATGTACGACCAGTGCAGTGACGGAGATACCAACCAGCAATAGTAACACGCGGAGGGCTGCACAAATATAAATGTGACAAGTATATAATTTTTCGCTAAGTACAGCAAATATGCTTTTTGACGAAGTTATAAAAAACTGTAAGTCACAAAGCCAAAGTTCATACTTTAAATTGAAAACTACAGAAAATGTATTTAAACCATCTGCATGTTGCATCACATAACACGGTAATATTCTTGTAATAGCAATATCTTGTATTAAATATTCAAACTAAATAAATAGTTTACATATTATAATGGTTTCAGTTAAACTTTTCTAGTCTTGGGAGCGTACAATTTTTATACCTGTATTACATGTCAACTTTATAAAAGCTTTGACAGTGACTAAACGTAATGCTAGCAAAACTTGTTAAATATTTGGCAGTAAACTACTTCCCGAAATTCTGGAGGCACATTAGAAACACTAAAACTTAAATGCAAAATAAAAGCTAAATATACAAACAACACTCGATTTTCAAACTGTATAGTTAACAACCTATGAACTTTCAGATAAACATTTGCCTTGAACTTTTTTTTAACAATTTTCTTTCTTTAAACTGTGTCGATTGGGATAACTCCAACTCCAACACCTCCTTCATGAGCACACATTGAAGTTGCAAAATTCCAGCCTCCTTTTTCCGGGTTATACACTTCAACATTGGAAAGGTTGCAAGTGCCATCGTATCCTCCAATCGCCCATAATTTCCCCAAATTTGCAACCAGAGCCACACGGCTTCTCATGCATTGCATGCTGGCTACTTCTGACCACCTAAAACGAAAATAAAATTAATACACCGTCCTTCATGTCCCAATTATACCATTGTGCCAATTGATTGGCAACGATATGATTATGATAACTTACATGTTGGTGATTGGGTCGTATACTTCCACAGTCCGTAAGAAAGTTGAACCATCATAGCCGCCGCAAACATATAGCTTGTTATTTAAAGCTGCTGCTCCAAGTCGGCATCTTTTTGTTAGCATCGGAGGAACGACACTCCACTGTCCAGTTTGTGGATCATATTTCTCAACCTGTAGTTTTTCATTGATTATTTCTTAAGTTCACTGCTTATTCCTCGAAAATTAGCATAATAAGACAATACTTTCATGTGATTTCCAAAAGAGAAAACAATCTACAATTCTTAAAAAGTATACGTACTCTGAAACTGTGCACATTACTTGTAGTTGCTTAAATATTTCGTTTATATTTAATTTAATAATATATTTCGTTTTCGAATATTTTTTAAATAAGGTTTAAAAAATCAAAATTATGAACTGAAGTACAAATCTTAACGTCAATTAGATGTTTCAGTATTAACTAAATAAATGTAAAAGACGCATAAATTGATAAATAGGAGTAACACGCTTCTGAAGCGTAAAGGACAGCCACATCATTTTAGCTATATGATTTCATTAGAGGAGCGTATATGTATTCATGGAAATTATCAGTCAGTATGGCATAATAAAAAATGAATTACGGAATCAAAAATAGATAATCCATCATGTCCACCGAGGGCGTAAATATGTCCTTGGAATGCGACGACACCAGCAGCACTTCGATGTTTCATCATTGATGTGGTCATCATCCAGTCATTCTTCTCAGGGTAAAAACATTCGACTGTATTCAAGGAAGAAGCACCGTCGTACCCGCCACATACGTACAATCGATCATTTAAAGCAGCGGCTCCAACAGCACTCCTCTTGAAATTCATCGGAGCTACTTTGCTCCATGATTTAGCCGCTGGGTCGTAAACCTCCACTGTGGCTAGCCGTTCCTGACCATTAAATCCTGTAATTGACAAATACATCTCATGGTCACTGTGCAGACATTTCAGTTTGCTTAATAATGCATGTATAATCAGTTCCATTATTTACCTCCAATAGCATACAGGCGATTTCTCATAACAGCTACACCGACACGGCTTCTGAGCATTTTCATGGCCTCAGCCATCTTCCAACGTTCCAAAAGTGGATCGTAAACTTCAACGGTACTGATAGAATCGCCTGCGTTTAAAACAAACAACGTTAAATGTCGACAAACGTGTAAATCATATTTTATTGCTATTGAGCATAGGGAATATTTCGTTTAAATCGACAAAATTGAAACACTAATTCTAAGACAGTCAATTAAAATGAAAAAATACACTAAATAAATCCGTACTAAGCTAAAGGGGGTAGTAGCATTTAATTATATCCTTCAATTACAATATTGCTCTTTACCGGACTTAGTGAGACCTCCAACTACGTAAATGAATCCAATGACATCTTCACAACAACGTGGCCGAATGCGGAAAGATTGCAGAAATGGTCTTCTCTCAGGCATCAGGTAATAATCCCTTGCTTCATCTAACAAATCCCTGCAATACAAAATGCAAATACTCTCCATCAAGAACTTTCCATCCCTACTACTACGTCCAGACTAACTTGCTTGAAATGAAATGACCACAAGTTTAATGTTTGAGAGAAAATAGCTTATTTCATACCGGCATTGATGAGATCCACGTATCAGGGCTTCAGCGGCTACATGATCAGTTATAAACTGAGGAGTCAGTAGCGGCATTCGGACACATTTGAGCAATTGAGGGAGATGTGCACTTCGTAATTCCGAATCCTTTTTGATCCAATTCATTAATACGTGATATACCTGTAAAATTGACAATCACTTTACTTAACGGGCCATTTATTTAACTACGTACCTCTTTCGAAACAAATACACACGAATTACAGCAGATTTACAGCACAATTTTTTATTCTAAAGGTTTTTCTTTCAATACACAAACTTGTTATTACATACCGAAGTGTGTCTTACTGTAATACACAAAGAGGGATTTTTCTTAACCAGTATCTGTTAGTTACGAAATTGTTTTTTATGGCATGACAGTATAATATATATTGCAGGACGAGGTCAACAAAAAACTAGTGCTACTTATGGGAAAAACTCCTGGTAAGTAGAGGAAGCTAACTCTAACCTGATTCTTCCCTAGTATCTACTTTTATCATTTTTTAAACTCTGTCACAGATACATTTATCCATTTGTGGCTTTTCATGAAAAACATCTTCATAATCGAGAGAGAATTGACGAGCTATGAAAACAATTGATAGTTGATACATATTACGATTATAGTCGGCGTCATGTATAAAGGCGGTTGAGATTAGATCTAGACCGGGTCTGACCCCAGGGAATGGTTCTAACCCCAACCGACTTTCTATTTTGACGGAAACATGAATGACTCGATCAATATACAGACAAAAAACGAGAAAAAAGATAAAAGGAATACATTTGAAACTTTTGCTGCATGATCTCCTACTTTAAATAACTGTGTGCGCGCAATTTAATCCGTAATTAATAATGATTAATCTCATAATTTTTACCTGCTCCTCACAGTCGACATGAAGCTCATCGCGACTTAAAATGTTGTGAACATCAGCCACTCCTAATTGAAGAAATTCTTCTGAACGACAGACGGCTATAAAACATTTCTGAATGAATTTGTCGGATTCTTCTACGACAGTTTTACTATTTAAAGTGTCTGCAAACGCTCGAATTCCAACAACATTCTCTGAGGTTAATCTGGCAAAGCATAAGCAAAACAATAACTTAATTTCAGTTCATATTAGTTACATTAGGAAAATATTCACAGCACAACACAATCGTCATCATTTCTACCGCACCTGAGAAAATCCTATACATGAATTACAAAATAGACTTTCAAAATACTCACCGACGAATTAGAAATTTGGCACAAGCATCCTTGACTTTTGTGAGTTGAAGGAATGACGCACACATCATGATGCTTTGTACATTGTTCACGTTTATCTCAATGCTTCCAGTGTAAGCAAAATCCACAAGAGAATCCAAAGCCCTACAGAAATCTTATTTTTTAAATAATTCATGACAAAGCTAAATAAAACATCGGAAAAAACTATTCTCGAAAATGACGTACTCTGCATCCACCCCCAACATAGTCACTTCAGTTTGCTTGGATTCCACCATGTCCGTTGTGAACATGGCATGGAAGTATGGAATGGTAGCAGCGAGAACAATACGATGTGCTTCAATCACGGAATCCTCCACCTAAAAACATAAATGGATACATTCATATTTTAGTAGTGAAAGTGCCAAATCATCAGTTTTATATAATTCCATACCAGGAAAGTTACATATGAAATTGAATAATCCAATTATGTCTCAGATTATATACATCATAACAAAGCATATTAGATTTAACTATCCAAGTCAGCTCATTTCTTTCTTCCTTCTAAAAATACTAGTCTGATGACAAAAATCAATAATTACCTATTCAAAGAGATTTTTTGTTTGCGAGACTTGCATTTTTCAGTACAGTAGTTACAAAGTAAAATTGGCATTGTGTTATACAAGAAATACCAACCAGATAATATTACAGTATATTAAGTTTAAGATTAAATGATTACATTAAAGGCATTCCTATCTATAGACATTTTTAATAATGCTATATTATGTGATATGTCAAAGTCTTACACAATCTACTACACCCTCCAATCATTTATCATGCTCTGCCCTACCTAACACAACATTTTTAGCAGACGCGTAACCAGAACAAAGTACTGACACAAGATACAACATAAAGTTTAAAGAAAAAAGAACATAACGTCGCCACTTCATTTTTGTATTTCCTAGTCGTCATAAAGCAGGAGAGTCATTCATATCATAATACTTACACCAACAGATAGTATGCATGCCTATGGAACTCAAACATATATCATGTAATATACACAAGGGACATGTAAATTTATTAGTTGTTCATAAAAATTAATAATGCATGTTCATGTAAATGTAATCGTGACGTTGGGAATTATTTTCTATACATATCTTAATTCGGTGCGTTCATAAATTATTTAATTACGTGTACCTAGGAAAGTATATCTATAAAAACCATCTAAATCTCATTTGCTTTTATTAATCCTCTATTAGGCACTGTATTAGTAGATATTTAAATATACCAGTAAGCTGATATACTAGGAAAGAAATAAAATGAAATGCATATTTATGTACGGACAAAGACCTCCGGTACGTGATATGTAATACATATGCTTTCTTTTATGCTTGGATTTTATAACAATTACTTAAAAGTGTCAAATTTAAATATTCCATGTGACTATAACGATACGTTTGCAAAAAACAAGGAAACCATCTAGCATCTGACTTGAATGAATTAAAAATACTCAAACTACAGCCCCAACGGGTTTTGTAGTATACTGGGAATGCAAACAAACCACACTCTCTTCTAACTATACATGAAGTCTTTGTATGGACACAGATTACTTTATAAAATAAAAATATTTGTAAATGTAAATCTCCTTTGTGCTTACACACGTACAAAGAGGTTAGTGAAAACCGGTTTGGAGATTACAAAGTTTGAGTCTTTATTGTTTTGTGTCTTGTGTGCTTCATCAGATCACGTTTGTCCTATATGCTCCTCATCTCACTCCTCTCTATCTTCCTTTGCAAATATTTTACTCCACACTACTGGTACAACACATTCGAAAGAAGCTGAGGAATGATACAATGATTTCGATATTCGTGTTACATGTAAAAGAAGGACATGAACAGAGTTTTTGATGTCATGAAGTGCACTTGCATTTGTAGTGCCCACGGCATTGCCTCGATAGCGAAAATAATTGACGTGGTCCGGCAGTGTAGAATCTAACCAAATGAATTTCCACCGCATGCACTGCTTAGGTTTGTGAACAAGGAAAAAACTATGAACGAAAATTGGGTCAGTTGGTCAAAAGCAGGGTGAACGGTTTCATGAAATCATTTTACTTACATTATTAGACAAGTTAAACTAATAAGGAATTAATGCCATTATTTTCTTTGCTACAGTACACCCTTCTACTCAAATGTCGCTCTTTCACTGTTCACACATTCAAAACTTCTAAACGACTACACATTATTGCCCATTACATGGAATTCAATTATTTGTCAAAACGCTAGTTCTTCAGTTAGTCTCATCGCATCGTCTCATGAGAGTCATGACTGCTTGTGAAGACCAAAGTGATTTAAAATTAAACACGCAAAGTTGTTATTCTTATTCTTATTTTGAACCGAAATTGTTACGCAATTTATATAAATACCTATCCTGCAAGCAATAAATAATTCAAGATCAAATTCGATTCTTGTTTTGTACACTTTGTAATGTCTCAGCGAAAACAAACAAACAACAAAGTAAGAATGCAGGCATGGAAATTTCTAACGTGGCATTCACACACATTTAGGAAAAACGATTAATGTTAAGAACAAGCTGTGTATTTTAGCACGCGCAATATTTCTCATGTACACCGACCGTCTAAACAAAAGAGTATGCTTTTAAGAATGAAGGTGGGTGCATAACATTGAAAGAACATCAACAGTACAGAAGTACTATTGGGTTTAGCCCTAATTAAGTTATTAAATGTATCCTAACACATAATATACAAAATTAAAGGCAATAAAAAACATTTTTTGTTGTTTCATGTTTAAATTACTAAAGCTAAATAACTTTGTTCAGTTCGGATTCAAAAGACATTAACAACAAGAAACAAGAAATCAAACATTATGAATGAATAATATATCCCATGAGTTATTAAGATAGCGTATCTCCAATTAATACTGACTGATTGTTTTATATGAACAGTTTTGTACGTCAAGATCATATTATTGCAACGAAAATGATATGGCTATTCTTTTACTACAACAGTTACACTACAAATGTACTGACGACTTCTGCAATACCTACACAACTGCTAGAAGACATTAAAGGCGTTTACGATAGTAATTATATCACCAGATCAAGCACACGTTATACATTCTTCTTTTGCTGAGAAAGACGACACATTTTATGCACGCGTAACAATTATATTCTATGCAGCAGATAACAACAACGAACAAAAGCTGACTTACCATTAGCAATATTGATATCCATATTCATAAGTAAAATTTTTAACATTCATGCCTCTAAATTAGTACAGAGTGTCAGTACAGTAGCGTCAGCAATGCTTTTGATTTCAAGCCAAGATTACATATCGATTTTATTCTTAACATATCTACAGTAATACCATATGCAAGAAGAAGTAACTTGAATAAAAATGAAGAACTCATAATAACTGCCTAAGATACAACATGATATCTGTCATTTGTAGAAATAACACTAGGGTATTATGCAATCTATACTTACAGTAAATAGTTTGGGTGGGGACCACACAATACTTATAAATAAAATTGTGGACTGCAATAAAGACGACAAGAAACAAAAAAATATTATACCCTAGCATGTAATGTGAACACCGAGTGGGGACATTGGCTACGTGACTAACAAGTAAAAAATCCTTAAACTGCAATATGACCAATAAAAAGAGGACATCCAATATTTCCTTACTATTTTTAACGTGATGTACGATACGACCATGCCTAAACTTCAAATGCGTTGTCACATTATGTCTTTCTTTTTATATGCATTGGCATAGACATAGGGCAGTGATGTATGTGCATTGTACAAGTACAAGTACTACATACGTCTATACTTATACGGAAACAATATAAAAATGCCCAGGTTTTAATTGCTGTTTCCGATGAATTGTTTTGCTGATATTATGGACACCTGCAAAAGCGTCGATAATAAAGCCGTAAATTACACGGACATTCTACACACCAACACAGTACGGTTAACCATTTCAAGCACAGGATATTAATATTATTAGTAATTAATAACTAAAAACTAAGAATACTGGAACTTTCTGGATTAATAACCGAGTATAAACTCTTCGGTCATCCCGTTCCCACAGTCTTTCACTCATGTTATACAATAATAATCTGTCTACTGTTCTGTCTGCTGTTTCCGATGAATTCTTTTGCTGACATTACGGACACCTGCAAAAGCGTCGATAAGAAAACCATAAAATACACGGGCATTCTACTGATTTTACAGACCTACACAGTTAACCATTTCAAGCACAAGCACAGGATGCCAATATTATTAATAATAACTAATAACTAAGAATACTGGAACTTTCAGGATTAATAACCGAGTAACTCTTCGGTCATCCCGTTCCCACAGTCTTTCACTCATGTTATGCAATAATAATCTGTCTACTGTTTCCGATGAATTCTTTTGCTGATATTACGGACACCTGCAAAAGCGTCGATAATAAAGCCGTAAAATACACGGGCATTCTACTCACCAACACAGTACGGTTAAGCATTTCAAGCACAGGATGCCAATATTAAGAGTATACTGGAACTTTCAGGATGAATAACCGAGTAACCTCTTCGGTCATCCCGTTCCCACAGTCTACCACTCCTGTCATACAATAATAGTCTGTCTAGCCTCATGAATGAGTCATGGACTCTTGGCACCGTGATGCATTAATGAGCTATGATTGATAAGACATAAGCAAAAGATCAATGCCCCGGTAAGTCTGCAAATAAGGTTTTACTTATTTGTAGTAAGGAACAAGAACATAAGCAAAATCCATAAAGTCGTAATTACAATCAAAAGATAGGAATAACATACGTATGTTCGTTTGTGCGTTATGGCATCTGAATGTGTAATTGATTATGCAATGCTTGCTCACTCGAAGTGCCGTACAGAAATCTACCGTTAAAATGGGAACGGAAATGTATTTTAGACTCGCTTACATTATGGACAACTACACAAGAGCAGTATATGCAGTACCTGCATAGTATTTATTCTTATAATTATGTCTATAGTAGAATCAACAGCACAAGACACATAAGCACAGCCATAACTACATTCATAAACACTAGCCAACCGTTTTACCTATCTCATAAACGTATTGGAAAATAATATCTCTGATGAAAAGAGTAAAAATATTACCTTAACGATTCTGTTATCGAAAAACATAATATAGAGCTACGCTAAATAGACCAGGAAGATAATCGACATATTATTACGCATAATAGGCTTATTACGCTGTAGTCCTTACTAGTAGATCTGCACAAAGTGTATATATACTACTAGTATGCATTAGTGGTAACAAAAAATCAGAAAAATTCGATTGCAATCGTTGTATTTCGAATCACATCAAATCGCAAATGAACCTTGCTGTTCTTTTATGCTTGTAAAATACCTTGTCACATAAAATACAAATTCCTGACGCAAAAAATAGCTGTCACACTATAAGTTTACGCACAAATAGTCCTACTGATGAAATCCACTACAATACAATTGTAATTCCAGTGGAGAGCAAAGGTTAACTTTTTAAGAAATTCCAACAGCAATAAAGGTTAACTAATTGTAACATTGTAAGTGTAAGATGTATATATTAGTATGAAGCAATGAGAATCACATACAGGCTACATGGCTACAGGTATGTAGTGAAGCATTCTCGACATGCACAGATGCAGATATGCACATTCGATTAAACAAATATTTGACAAGTCTTGCTATAACTTTAGCATTTGTAAATCAAGTACATGATCAATGATGAATTCCTTCTACAAATATGGCGTAGCTTACTTTAACTCAGGATTGTTCTACTAGTACTCATTGCAATGTTTTATAGCCTATATTTAACCTAAATATCTAAACTATAACGCTAAGATTGCATCTACATTAAGTAAGCAAATTATAACCAATGCATACGCAGAATCATTTATAACTTGTACTGTGTACTGGAATCTGTCTTTGTTGTGTCTTACACTTAGTACATGTTTTAACATTGCATAATACCCCACATTAGAAAAGAACACCGAACTTGGTAGTACGGTGCGAGGGGAACGGTTTCCAACGTACGGTCAGGCAGGAAATGGAAAGGCATAAAGACTTCTCAAGTTCAGTCTTAATAAAGCAGAAAAGTAAATCGCCGAAGAATTTGACTACTTATATGAGCACACAAAGCGTTCTTCTATGAATGGCTTGAACTCGCATTCTCCATAAAATATATGCATTGGATTGTATTGAACTAACTGAACAAAGACAAAATAGGTACGCTACCTTTAATCTGATATCACAAAGAAGGCCATCACTTCGTATCTTGTGCATTACAGGGAAGCCTTCAATCGGCAAATCCGTCTGGTTGAAGATTTCATCCTCGGTCAAAACGACGTCGTCTTTCTTCTGCTAGGAATATAAAAGAATAAATCAAATTACTTTAGACCATTAAAACACGATGATGATTTTCATAAATATGTTGTACCTATGCTGTAAAATACTTTAACTCTTCTAAATAAAAAAATGTGCTAAAATTTAGCACCCAACTGCAAGTGAAATATATGAAATCCATTTATTACCCAAGTTTGTGAATAAGCTTATTATAAGTAGGCTACGAGAATCGGCGATAAACTCATTTACTATAGCTTGACTTAAAAATAATTTCAAAGTCATGTCTAAATAAAGCATAGACACTGCGAGTGTCTTCCAGTTGCACCCAAATTATGCCAAACGTATGTCAGTAATTGCCACAAGCACTAATTATATTTATTAAGATAGTGAGCGTCAATCTTTAATGCATTTCCATGTTTAGCAGAACTACTGTCAACTTACACAGGTATGTATGATCTTAAAATATGAAACAGATACATCCTAATGTGAATACGAATGTCGAATAGGAATGACGAATGTACTCCACCAATCTGATAGAAAAATCTGATTCTGAATGATACCTTTGGTTCCAATACCCATACTTCAAATGCAATGTCAATATTTCATTATGTTAAGTTAATTTCCCTGATCTGTATTACAAAACAGTGCCTAACATAAGTCGCTTCGCCATGTTAAAATTATTGCTTAGAAAACAAATCAACCTGCTCTAAAATTGACAATAAAGTATAATAATGAGAAGAAAGATGTTTCTGACCATTCTATCAGTACGATTGCCCAGTTGCAGCAAGTTGGACAGAACACGTCTATGAAAATGGTTGGAAATCTTTTTAATTGATTTATTCAAAAACATCTTGAAGATTATTACTACACCGTCGTTAAAGATAGAACACTATTGGAACTGATGTAAAGAACGTTAAAACCCAAATGGGTGATGTGTTTTGTTATAATTCCACGTGAAACGTTGTGTAAAACGCAATGCAAACCAGAACCAATCAGATAAATGATAAAAGTGATAAATTCCACTTTCTGTGGTTATTTAATGGGTTTCGTTCGTTGAACTTTAAAGTAGGAAGTTATTTTTCAGTAATTTAATGTGTATTAAAAATAACAAATCTGATCTTTGTGTGGGGTCTTGTAACTTTAAATGAACAAATACCAAGAATGGGGACATTTAAAATGAAAAATATGTATCAAAAACAATATTACAAAAAATATGTTTTACAGATTCACATGAACCTGTAGACAGTTGTAAGAAATTGGAAACAAATTAAAAGACAGATAATAAGGTATGCAAACGACATTTGTATTAGAAGATACACGAACAGAGTCAAAATGAATAGTTGTCAAATTTATAAATTCAATACTTCGTTAATGTAAGAAGAACAATTGGCAAAAATCTGAGAAGTATAGATTGAAATTTGGATTACAGTAGAAAATATTTACAAATAGTCTCTTATTTGATAACTGTGACTTTAAATTTTGTTTGAATGGAAGTAATACTTTATGGGAGACACTATGTGAACGTGTTTAGAAGATCTAATTTGGTTTTAATTGAACTGCTCTATGACTCTAAACGGACTAAGCAAATTGGCAAAAGTGCAGGGTATGTTATAGGCCACTGCTGCTGCAGATGAATGCATATAACAATATGATTTAATTCTACTGGTCATAAAGGAATGCTAACTTAATTCTACTGGTCATAAATGAAGACTAACTGACGGGAACTTCTAACTGGGAAAAGTACATCGTCCCTACAGAGTAACTTGCCTTACACATAGCAGCTGCTTATCTAGGTTTTCAATTTCATGAGACACGACGAAACGTAAAGAGGAGTTAAGTTTCGAGTCTCCAACACATGTTAGGTATACACAAGCCACATATTATTTGAATCCTACAGAATTTACAATTCTGTTCTTGTACTGTGCTATCATGTGCTCTACAAGTGAACAAGTACATTTTCCTTTGCACAGGGACTTGAGTCTAATTTAGCAAATCTTTTATTAAATCACTACTGCACTTAATACAGAAATTCTTTATATATGACGACGTATTGTGTAACAGTGGAAAGTAAATTGGCAGAACAAATCCACATGAGTCATCGTTAACATAGCGATACATGTACTTTTAGGCATACACGCTTCTGTACCCAATCCGTATATTATATCTCTATAATATATTAGTATTCTTGTATAATTGTAGATACATATTATACTGCTCAAGAAAACTAGACCAAAGTAACCAAAAAAGTAGTTTTCTTCATATTATGCTATCTGTACTAGTCAGTCCGAGTTTTACTCCACTTAGTCCACTTTCATGGCATGCAATTGCAAAGGTTAAAGCAGATTACTATTTCTTTTCTGCAACTGATTTGAGACAGGTGCATAATAAATACTTCATGAGATGAAGAATTATAAGAAGAAACAGAAACACAAGACAATGATGATAATTATATGTTTTATACTAAGTAGTCAAGACCTGATGATATTTTGTATATGCCCACAAAAAACGCATGGTGTAAGAAATATTAAATAAAATTTAACTTTTTACTTATTGTTATAGCGCAATAAATTGTAATAAGAGGGACCTAATGAAAGCAAAAGTTCAAATAGGAAATAATAACCTCATCACGACTATGACAAGTCCATTATAATCGGTATAACGCGAAAATACCGTTTTAATAGTTCACCATAATGGAATGACTGAAAAAATTCAACTCACCCCTGGTATTAGTGTAATAGTTGAGCTTAGTCTTTTTATTGTGGCCCATTTCTACACATTAAAATGAAAACAGTAAAAAGCTTATCTCATACGGACACACATTTCAATATGATATACCACACTTTTACTTTTCCTGTAGGAATTGAGATCCAGAGACTTTCTGTAGAAAAAGATGGCTGGGGACTACTATTTATGACATTATATTGAAATGCTCCTTAAATTATACTTTTCAAAATACTTCCTGACGCTATATCAGCATCCTAATACCGTATCCGTCTTATAACTCACTATTGTTGCTCCTACCCAGTAATTAGCCCGTGGAAGAGAAATGTATTTGTAACTTATAACCTGGGGAACACGTGGATAATATTCATAATATGCTTTGTCAAAGGCTACGCGAAAGAAAATTGTTTTTTTATCTGATAAAAATAAGTTGAGACAGGTATTGTATGTATTATTTTCCTATAGTGCTTGAGACAAATTAAAAGATTATGTAAGTCAAATAGGATGAAATTCCCACAATAAGAAAAAATTATGTATCGGGAGTGCAATATGAATTTTTAAAGCTTTGTTTTTAAATTATGCTTAAGCTTTGCTACTCATGCACAAGCTCACGACCATGATCTTCTTTCGTAGGCTAAACTTCATATAATAAAAAGGTATGCACGTCAGCTCTACACGCATAAATTTTATATTCAAAGACAAAGCCACATTATCATAATTCATAGCCATACACAATAACACAATCATAGAAGTTAAATAAATAATACGTTATAAATCGCAGGCATAGGAAAAACAACAAAAATCACACTTTAGCACAAACTATAATTTGTTCACCTTTGACCAATACCCTCAACTAAATCGTAAAACCAAATTGCAGTTTTTCCAATTCCTTTGTTTCATTGCAGCACGTACACGAAGGAAATGCTATTTATATTTATCTATTGTTTACTCTATGAAAACATTCAAAACAGTATCCCAATCTTTATACAGTATATTAACAGGATAAACAAAACCTATGTATAAACAGAGACTTAAATTATAGCAATCAAAGTAATCAGTTGCAATAACTAGTAGTAATGTAAGTAAATAAGTGGAAAACTAGGTTTGCATTTTGTATGCAGCTCATTAATTTATACTCGTTATAAGTAGTGACACGTTAATATTTGCTTGTTAGTAGCTTGTTACTAAAAGCTGACGCAGAAAGCAAAAGCTGCTCATCTTATTAGTATTGTTAGAGTTTTAGTTAGTGTGTATTTCTAAGCGACTTAAAAATAAGTCATGCTTGAAGTAGTAGAGACATTATTACAGTTACAATAACATTACAAGCTTAAGTAATTCCAATACATTTCAAAATGTAAGAAAAACTAACGAACCATTTTAATTAGGTTGGAATGGAAATTCAAGTCAATCGATTTTCCAGCGATCATTGTTGTTAATAAACTCTGCTTCGGTCAAAGTAGTCGTCCCACTAGTGAGTTTCACGGTACGTTAGTAAGTTATTTCGTTACGCTATTTAAAACATAATCTACAATAAGTTTTTCTACAATAAAAACAAAAACAAATTAAGTTGGCACCTTTCCGTTATTATTTTAATAACAAACTGGTTTTCAAACAGCAGTTATGTAATATCATCAGAAAATTGCAGACGTTATTAAAACTCTTGTTTTAAATACAAGACAACAACATTATGGGGTATTCCAGTAAATCGTAAACCCACAAAAAACGGGCATGATTAAATCTGCAAATAGGCGTACAATGTTAAGCTTACTATTAAATAAAATGACAAAAAATCCAATAATCAATTACATAGATCAACAAAACATCAAATGAACATTCACACACAAAGAGTTACATGTTATATACACACACAAAGAAAGAAGTATCTTGCTTGATGTGTTGACAAATAAAGAGCAACTAGTGAGCTAGTCATGCTTGCCTGTGTAAGAGGGATCTCTGTTAAACAAGAAGACAAACAGCATAATAAACTGTTTGTCGTTTGTAGGTATACCTAAATATCTATGCATCTATTAATTTGTTTCTGCTATGAATATAAAAAGATTCTATGTGACTTACGACTTACTTTTAAGGCATTTTTGATGCTGTATAAATTTTTTTGCTATATCACGATGTTATATATAGTAATATTCTTATTACTAAACTGACTATTAAGGTTTGTATTCAAAGGACTGATGCAACAAATTGCGAAACAAAGTCTGTAAGGAAGTGCTATACAGATGGAATTTAATGGTTAGTCTTACTGAATGCTCCTACGTTGATAGATGAAGTGAGTGAGTGAATAGAATATAATAATGTATACGCGTTTGTTGTTTTAAATGTTAATACATGAAACGTTAATCAGGACAGGGCTGTTTCATAACATTTTTCGGATGTAGGTAATTGATAAGAGATTTTATTTACTCAAAGCAGCGTAAAGCCATAGACTCAACCTTGATCAGTTATTTTTCAATTATTTTTATTATGTCTAACTTTGAACCACTATCTGTCCGTCCTTGTCTCATCTGCTGTTTGCACATAAATCTGCTATTGCTATTTAACTGCATGTCTTGCTTACTGAGACAGAATGAATGTTGTGAACAACTGTGCTAAATCAAGTGACTTTGCAAACCTCCTCTGTATTATCCTTTTATAGTTCGCACTCGCAATTTACTCAATTATTATCATCTGCACTTACTGATGTTATATATTTTTTCAAGATTTAAACTCCTCGCGTTGTCACATATATCATAATCATGAATGACCCCCAGCAGAAACTCTATTTCAGACAAGATATTATTATGGTCTATCAAGGAAAAGGGAACCTGTCTTACATATATTTATAAAACACACTGCACAAACATGCTAGGAAAAAGCGATAATTCCATTTTTCTGGAATTTTTAATTCCTAAGTGAAAAACATGATTATATTTTGTGACATGAGGGATAACGTGCTTTGGTAAAATAAGTAAACTGTAAATTACAATAAAAGGGACTTAGTTTTATGTATCAGTAGTGCTAAACAAACTAAACATACAATAACATATTTAATATTCCTGAAATGATCTGTCGCAAAAGTCCCAAAATAATTATCTCAATTATGGTCATTTAT
Organism: Pogonognathellus flavescens; assembly: GCA_019776165.1. Taxonomy (NCBI): domain Eukaryota; kingdom Metazoa; phylum Arthropoda; class Collembola; order Entomobryomorpha; family Tomoceridae; genus Pogonognathellus; species Pogonognathellus flavescens. Next base: position 46,181 of record JABASD010000662.1, on the reverse strand, counting down.
TCGACCATAAGGCTATTCAATTAAGGTCGTGTACCTACATGTAAATAATGACAATAATAATAAAAATAATGACCATACTTATGTCGTTTCATGCATCAAGAATGTGATTCTGTTGCTGTACTGTGCAGCATAATGAGCAACATATCCCCGTATCATATGATCATAATATGTTGTTCTGTATTAGCATATTTTTACACCCACGTCGATATAGAGACAGTAACCATAAAGTAGGGGGTTAAAAATGTAAAAATGTAAAAAAAAAATCAATTTGTGTAGCTGTAACTCAGCAGGTTAGTAGTAATGCAACAACTGCAACAATCCTAGTTTTAGCGGATACGGGATATATATATATATAGACACAAATTAATTATTACGTGGAAGTAACTATTATTAAATGGATTGAAAATCAGTGTATTACACAATTACATTTGAGGCATATTATGTCCATAATTGGAATATAGTCGTTTGATGTCTGTATTGTATACCCTGTTGTGTGTGACTATCAATATTAATAGAAAATGAAATGTAAACCAGCTTCATTAAGACATAAGGTACGAAATTACAGCTGTCCTAAAAATTGTCATATTTCATACAAAAATCACGAACCTAGAATACCCGACAACAAGTAACAGTAGTAGTCAATCAAATTCAGAAAACAAAATGGTACTTGTAAAACTTAAATAGAATTGACACACATTTTGCATAACTAACTGTCACGATTGATTTTTTAAACTATGAACACAAATAGAAGGGTTATTAAAAATTACTTACAGGTTCTGGTTCTGGATCCTTCATTTTTCTTTTGACGGACTTATATCGTGCCATTTTTTATTTAATTCAGCGTTAAAAATGTCACTTTATCATTCAGTTCATTCACCAACACATCCACAACACTTCACTAACTCAGTCAGTCAATACTCAACTGGGGAAAATATTGGAAGACTGTGGAACACCGCAGCCGTGCAGCTTTTGTGATCAGCTGGCACTGTCAGCAGTCCAAATCGAAAGAGTAATAAATGCGTGAAGATCCCGATGATAGAAACTAATTGTCCCAAATCAACCCCTACAAACTGTCAGCTGTAAAAGAAAACCATAAAAATTCTATTACATTTTTTGTATAACACACATAATTATTATGCTTTATATGAAACTAATGACAATGACAAAATTGAATAATATTTTAAGCTCACTCAGCTTATAACTTAGCAAATTCCAAAACGTAGTACCATCTTAATCATTTTACACTTCCAATGTTTTAAATTAAAAGTAGTTGAAAACAGACAATAAATGTACACAACAGTAGTAGTAAATAATGAAACTAAATTTTTCTGATGGTTTGATTAGTTTGACTTCAATTTAATTATCAATGACAAAGTGATTCGCATTCGCATTTCCAATGTTTAGCTTATCTCAAAAATTGGCTTAACCATGAATGTGTAAGATACTTTTTAAAAATTGAAAAGACAATTAAAAGACGGATAAAACGGACAAATCTGAAGTATATATTATATAAGGATTTAAAAAGTACGAACCTGACTGAACTTCTAACCTATTTTGAATGTGAGTGACTGAAATGGAGGAACTCAGAAAGCACTGCCAAATTTGAAGAAGTTGTTGATGGTTGAGAAAAACATTTTTGGGAGAATTGAGTTGGAGTGGCAACGGCAAGTGGGACGGTGCCTGCTGAAGAACTGGCGCTATGCAAAAGGCGATAGTCGACCTACTCTGAAGAACTTCACTCAATTCTTCGTCTATTGTCTTGCACTGTGGACTGTGACTAGCTCTGTGTGTTTTGTAAAACTACTGTAATGTAATCCATCCATAATAATACAGGCCATACATACTTCACACACATTAGCAGCCAGATACTCTTGTATGTTTTGGCACCACCACAATACGAGTAAAGTGTGTAAATTCAGTGAGTAGTGAAACCCAATTCTTTAATTCCGTAGTGCAACTAACTCAACTGCGAGTGGTACCGCTACACTGGTTATGAGTTCTATAAGACTATAACTGCAACAGCCACAACAATAACAACCCTTTCTTTACAGCCTATGCCAGACTAGACAGGTGCAGATGTACTTTTATCTTCTTTACCTACAATTTGCACACATACAAAACAATAACAGCATCTCACACATTCTAACACGCGTATAGGGATGTGTGTACTCTCCCAATAACTCACACACAGCGATGATGAGTGATATTGCAGAAAGCTATGTCTATGTGATTGTAGATTGTACAGATATGTATGATGTATTTGGAATATTGATGTGGATGGATGTGAATATTATGTGAACCTGTGAAATAACTGCACTTCAAACTTCAATTGAACTTCCCATCCAAACATTACCTAGATTCAATCGGCTCTTCTTCATTCCTTCTTCATCTCTCTATACACTCACCTCCTCCGAGATAGATAGCTCCCTTTAATCTTTTCCACTCACTCCATCCGTCCTATGTAGAGGAGTGTGGGCGGAAATTATAGAACCCGCACCCGCAGAAAACCAGTCGTGCATCAGCAAATTAAAATCATTTTCTGTCCCGCACGCACCCGCGCGCCGGTTTTTTTGGTACTATTATCCTTCTTAGCGGTGCACATACACCGGACCCCATCAATTGTTTTCAGATTAGTTAACATGCACAAATAGATCATTTAAAGCTTTTTAAAGCCTTTGTCATTCTTGGAAATGTTTGACTCCAAAGTTTTTGTAGGCATTTTCTTTCGGCTGGATTTAGGCGAAGATGCTATGATTTCCATGAAATAATATGACTTATATAGGTGATTAGTAGCATTGCTGGGAATTTTTTAAAACTTTTATTTCTAATGGACAAAAACCTGACATATTATTAGAACATACTTTGAAGTAGAGGTGGCATTATCGTTTAAATAGTTGGTAGTTGGTGTAGAAAGTGTGAAAAAAGGATTTCATTTGGTTAAAATGAACTGTGAGTGAACTCATAGTAGAATGCATATCATAAAAATTGGTTTAATACTTTGGATGAACATTCCTGCTGCAACTTTGCAGCAAAAAGGATGCGAGACACTGCACTCTCCCGACAAGATACAAAAGAGTATTTATTTGATTATAAAGTATTAAGCCTTTCCATCAGCGATGCTACAGAATACAGAACATTCCAAAAGTCTCATAAACTATAGCTTCAATTAAAACTGGTGGAATGACATAAAATGAATTGACAATGTGGAATCGTTAGAAATATTGCATGCATGAGTTGGTGTGATGGTGAAGTGTGAGTTATAGCAAAGGAAGGAAGAATAATTTGAGGAGTATTAAATTGTTTATTGAATGGAACTTCGAACTGCTTCAAGGTTCTTGATGACGTAGGCTAATAATTAAGTGTCTTAAATTGTTACCACATGATTTACAGCTATACAGCTGCATGCAGTCCAAGAAAATATCGATTCTGACTCATTAGTTTTAGACTGTCAATTGACAGCTTTTCATCGTCGCATACATGTGGGTCTGTTTGAGACCCCATAAAAGTACTTTGTATACTCAAAGCAGAAGACTCGTGGTAAGTGTAGTAGAACGAGGCTATTTTCCTACATTCATATTTTATGCTGTAGATCGATGATACAATTTATGACAGAAAAGTTTCATACAAAGCCTATTAGCTATGGGCACACGGTGTCCGTAGCCTAGTCCCACTCATCTATTTCCAGCTTCGGCTTAAACTATTCTTAGTTACCGCTGTGGCTAAAGCAATTATCAAATTATATGTTAATAAGTATTGATTAAAGATGATTTCTTCCATTCACTTCATTATCATGTTATCAGTGTCTTATTATTATTGTTAGTTTTATTCTAAGCCAGAAAAAGAATTGAAAACTCTTTTAACAATTGTGATGTCTTATCTGGCATGCAAAAATTAAATTATTCCCATATTCAGCAAATATCAAACGGTTTTATGCGACCGTGGAAATTATTATTGTTAACAGAATACATAAAAGCATCCACATTCTTATAAACTGACCTTTGAATATTTATTTATGCAGTTTAGGGTAATAATGTACATGGTATTTTCATCTGATAAAAACAATAAAGGAATGAAAAACATTTTTGAAGCATGTTTTTCTTAATTTTGTTTGCAGCTTGCAAAAGTAATTGATGATTTTGATGAAACAGTGCACTCCAAACTAAAACCGATTAAAATCTAATGCAACAATAATTAAAGAACTTTTAAACGTAAATGACTTATTCGTTTATTTTACACTTATACATTTGAAGTATAGTATAATACAACTTATCATAGAAACTTTATGCAACTCACATATTAATACACATGATGTGGTATGTAAATGTATGTAGGAATGCAATACGGCATTTCGCCGTCTCAAGTCACACGTGCACTGTTTCTCAGATGTGACAATGAACATGAGATTAGATTTAGATGCATATAATTAATTTAATCTATTCATGCAAAGCACAACTGTACCATTGTCTATATGGAATGCTTTTTGTTGAATGATGCAATAAAGGAAGCAATAAACGTTGTAGTATTCCATTTTTCATTTATTATCATTTTAAATATTATCGATGATATAACATGTATATCGATGGGAAATATTATTATCTTATTTTAACACAATGTAAGTGTAATTGAGACACTGTCCTCTCTTGGAAATCAGCTCATAAGAATTGAAGAGTGTTTTACAATAAAGGCATGATTTGATTTGATTGACGATACGGTAATTGTACTGATAGTTTAGGAAGTTACATAACTACATATACAATATTGTCTAATAGGAATTACAAACAAATCAAATGGTCAAGTGATGACTTATAAATTCGTTTCATGTTCTCCATGTTGTTGTATGTAAATAAAGATTATAAACAACTTGACGCACAATATTCAATATTTTCGATCTTAGTTTAAAAAAGGTTTCACACGCAGTATTTCACCTCCCCTTTCAAGAGTAATTGTAAAATCACCAGAGATTTCACTGTGAATACTTTCTACAGTATAATTGTTAATTTTCAATACATGACCAAGACAAAACTGTCGACTGAAATAAATGTAAAGTAAAAAAGTACAAACTTAAATAGAACGGTGGTAAATATTGGTAAGAATTGAAAGATGATATAGGACAGATTGTTTTCTCCCTTTTAGAATACGTACCCCTTTTGCAGGAAGACCTCTCTTATCCTGTTATTAAGCCATGAAAAACATTTTAAAGTATTTGAAGACAGTATACAAAGATATATACCATGTATAACTTGTACGATAACAGCTTGTTACGAGTCGTTTTATTATTCTATTTCATTAGACAATCCACATAAACCGTAAGTATATAATTTGCCGTTAGTTCTCATTCAAATTTTAACTACAATACAAATCACCACAAGAAATGGTAATGTCGGAATAACTTCCAGTTAAGATTACATCTACTACAGGTACATAAACTTTACAAATACTTGTCTATGTGTGTGTGTAGTCTGTCCTGGAAAAGGTACTACAGAATATCACTATAAACTGTTTCCTGCTGCTGTTGTTTGGATTGTTGAATTACTTTTTACATAATCTACTGCTCTAAGTCTCAGTTTTATGTTCTACTGCTACAATTAGATTTATATGACACTTGCGTACCTACACTGAAGGAAAGAAACTAACTGGAAACACACTCTACTAATTAATTCATTGTTCTGTACAACGCGTTAACACTTTCATCTGTTTTTTGCACCACATGCATTCTATTACATGTATATATTTACATACATAATATATATTATAATTGTAATCATATACAATTATATTGGTTACTAATCTACGTATTCTATGTGTGTGGTTTGGTTAAGTAAGTGGTAGGTTGGTTTTGCGGGCATTTACATTAAATCGTCTGAATTTTGTTTTAGAGCTGCAAAGATTGATTTTAGATAACTAGAATCAACGTTTTTACTTAACCTATAGAACTATTTACTACAAAGAACCTATACTTATACTACAACTAGGTATTAATTATCATCACTAGTACCTAAAGTATGCTTCGCATTTCAGGTAATTTTGGCATAGTATATTTACTTAATGACGAGAGCTGATCAAGACTAACATTTCCTATCTATACCTACATCATTCTACTCTTATAATCTCACAGTTTTTTAGAATGATATTGAATAGAATAGTGTAAGTACCATATTCACCAACACAACTTGTGTATAAGAAACTCGAAGATGCCAGAACGCGTACAATTACTGGAACATGTAAGCCTTAATTAAATTAGAAGCAATAATTTAATTATAAACAATTGTGAACTTTTCTTCTTGAATATAAATAATGATCACAATGGTTCTCCCCATGTATTTGTGTCCAAACAAAGTACTCTCAATTAATTACTGGGGAGATGCAATTACCATAACTAGTTACTTAATACAATTTTCGGTCTTTAATGCAAGACCTGGTTCTAATAATAATAATTTACTCAGCCCACACGAACAACAACAAAGGCAAGTCATAAATAAGAATTTTTTACCAATAAGTTCTATCACTATCAACGATAAAAAGTAAGTAGGTGCTTGCGAGACCGACCGAGTAGGAATCTGGCTTCAATTTATTTCATTGAACATGGAAATGTTTGGTATGGTATTGTACCTCATTATCAGTACATGAGACACACAAGGATAAAAATCTTAATACATAAGTAAGTCAAATAAGAACAGTCTTAGTCACTCCGGAGCAAATGCATCACAGTGACACATAAAAAGAGTAGAGGAGACCCTCCGTAAACTACCGACGAACATTCCAAACTATCTGTAGGATAGTCGTCACTGCTAACTTCATAACTTGCCTTTACTCCGCTGCAGTCCTGCAAATAAACATTTCACAAAAATCGTAAACTAATAGTGTGATTGAAATGCATCTCACAACATGCTCTTATTGAAAATAAGTTTTTTTAGTACATATATAAAAAAACATCATACCTCACAAAAGTCTTCACACGGTGGACATTTGATGCCACCAGTGTGAAGCCATCCATTGGCCAGCAACTGGATTTTAATTTCTTGTCCCGGGTAGGCGCAAGTAAAGGTGTGATTAGTAACCTAATCATAAAAATAGAACGAGTGAAATGAAATTGTCGATTAGTTTACAAAGATGTTTTAGAAGTGTGAGTTGTAAAATGGGAAGGTCCTTACCAAAACATTTAAGAGTCCATTTTGACACATGTATTTGTAGCATCCAGAGCCCCAATGCTGCCAATTACGCTTTTGGACGCAAGAGAGCTCCTCCCACATAGGTTTTGTATGATAGAAGCACTTGGACCCCAACCCATACTCCTCCAAAGCAAAATTTTTGTCTGGCTCTGAAATCATAAAAAAACATTAGTCTCTTCTTCTTTTTACTGCATCAGCTTTAGCTACAACAAGAGTTTCTATAAACAATTTAAAGTGTACATTATAACATTTGCCAAGAAATGTTTGGAAGAATGAATCGGTTACATAAATGTTTTACCGGGATTATTTTCTTCGTAGTAGCAATGAGATCCTCTAATAACTACACTATTAGCCCTCCAAGTAAATTCTTGAACGTAAGGACAGTAGTCAGCCAAAGTTACTGATCCTCCATAATACGACAAATTAGCATCGGGGATGTGTGGCAACATATCGAAATTCTGAAAGCATGAGACATACAGATTAAAATGTGTATCAAAAATTGTTTTCAACGAATCTTAACGTTATAGAAAATACCGTACTTGATTTTGTTGTAGAAGCGGCTCCCGATATTTGACTAAATTACAAAGAGCCACTGAACTGTGATCGTCTGTACATTGCGTTTCTAATGGTTCTGCTTTCACTTTGTCGCAATATGGAGATGGATCTTGTCCACTGCAAATACATTGGACAAAACTCGTATAAGTAGAGATATACAGCACACATAAACTCACAATACCCCATTATAATTATAAAGCATGAAGACGATCAATACGGATTTTTGACAATACAACATGCCAAATGACAAAAACTTTAAAAAAAGATTTTAGTATGATTGTAAGTACTTGAGTTGTCGGGTCTGCATCCACTCCATGCAAGACTTTTTGACAAAATCACATCCAAGTTTATATCCCCAGGAAAGGTGTTGAGCCGCTTCGTAGTTTGCACGGTACCAACCCGTGTCTTCCATTAAAGCCAAAGTGATTTTAGAGTACACGGGGTTTTGTGTGTGAGTACCCGTCATTGCTTCATTCTGTCAAGGGATCATTTAAAAACATAGAGCTTTAAAACAATCACTTTCATACCCTTTTCACAATAAATCATTTTACAAATGCCATTTCAATGTTACTCGATCCAAAGCATAGTTTTAGGTACAAGCAAAAAATGTTATATAATTTATGCATATAGGTATTCAAGCAAGCTACATACAATCGCGGTAATAGTTTCGGTTGCATATTGTTAAAACACCTAACAAGTATAGTAGTAGAGCTTAAAACGAATAACATGAGTCATAATATTGCTATAGAGCTAAAAACATTCTGAAATCCTTATTGTGAATGAATGCGAATAGTGCTACTGTGATTTCCTTTCTTGGAAAATTAAAGTGCTGTAAAAGCCGAAGATTAGTCTATTCTAGGAACTCCCCATCAATTTCACTTTATTTGTAGTGTAGTACAAACAGCAGAAGGCTTAATGCATGAAACGAGATTTTGGGTGTCTGTTACATGTCTAAGATATCAATTTTCTCTCCTACCGTATCAGTTAAGCTGAAACTTTACAGGTGTAGACAGATATACTTAACAATGACACACAATTGTGTGCACTTGTATTTTCGTTACCTTAACTTACTATATACTGACTGAACATTTGAAAGAAGACTTTCAAACCGGATTGCATGTCAAATAGTTAAATGTAATAACAATGATGCTCCATTTTATTCAGTTGAATCAAACTTTCAACAATACAAGAATCGTCAGATTAAATAACTCTGAAACAAAGTCTCAAGTAAATGAGTAAGATTTTAACCGTCTTAAATTCAAACGAAACTAAATCAAACTGTAATAGTATTCAGGTGTACAATGATGTTGTACAATACTACATCATTAACATTAAAATTATCATATAATGCGTAAGAATTGACCGTAACAGTAACTACATCCTACTCTAAACATCTACCTAACTATTAATGTGCAGTTTATGCCGGCAGTATAACCGTTAAACTAAAAAAGGTATAATAATTTTTTGAAAGGCGTAATAAAAGCAATTAATTAATGTTAGTAGGTGCAACTGAATTGCATATCTAGTGAGATAGAAATACCAATTTGAATTTAAAAGAATAAATTTGGACATTATGAATAATAGATTGATACTATAAGTTTGCATACACAAGATTAAAACAACCTACGCATCGACTGTGTTCATGTTGGCACAACGAATTCAATATTATTATTAGTATTGTTACTATTCTTTAAGTTGAGACAAGTATTATGCAATGCATAAAAAATGAGAGCTCTGAGACAGCTACATATAACACGCAGTCGGACGGACCTTGGACTGGAAATGATTAGAGAATGAAGCAGGTTGGAAAAGTGTAAAAGCGAAAACTCACTTCAAAAATTCTTTTTTCCCAATGTGTAAGAGCCGTTCCTTCTTCTCCTTGATCTTCCAATTCAGCACCTTCAAGGTCGGGACAGTCAAAGTGTTTTCTCACTTGTTCCACAACTCGATTAGTCACGATCATCTGCATAGACCTATTCATGTAGCCATCCCGAACTTTCCAATCGGGTCGGGTTACAGTTTTAATCACTCTGTCACTCCACTGTCGAGCTTGCATTCTTCAAAATACATAAACAAAATCTCTTTCAGTTAAATTTTTCAAGAAAAACCTGAAAAGCTACACTTATTTTACATTCAACGCACTTTTGTAATTTTACAATACTCAGTCTTTGGCAAAAACGTTGCTGTTAAAGACAATGATGCCCACAGCTTCTGAAAACTTACAATAAGTAAACTTTAAGTAAAGCAGCTGTAAGATTTAGGTTGAAAAAGCGTCTGATAAAAACTATGAAAGCCAACGTTTAAAAATAATGATTGTGCGCTTGTAAAAGATTGGCCATTGAAAAGTTAACTGTCATCGCGCTGTCATTCGTTACAGAAAAAAAGTTATTTTCAAAGGAAGTGTGAAATAAAGTTTGTTTGCAAAGCTTATTCAATGAAATATCGCTTTCGAGTTTAAAACATTTCTAAACAAATGCAATAAAACGAGAAGTCGCCATTCCATTCTTAAGCCTCACTTTGAAGAAAAAACAGAAAATAAGTTTAGAGCGCTGAATAAACGCTTGTGCAGGTTAAAAGTTATCTTTGTGGTACACTCAATGAGACAGTCTTTGTCTCTTCACTGCACAACTTTTATTTAGACTTTTAAGTAAAAATAAAAATAAAAATCCAAACAAAACGAAATTAGTTTGAAACAATTTTTTTTATGATTTCATTTAAGTTACCTTTCATTCAATGGTGGCTTTCCTTTGCTATCGCGTGTTGTCAACGGGTCCCCATTATCATCACGGTAGAAGGCGTACAAAGAGACAGAAAATCCTAAAGCGTGAAGAATCTCGTGTTTTACAGTTGAGATAAGTGTATCCAGTTCTTGTGGTTTTGTGCTTATGCTCTTTGGACACAGATTTGCATGGCCAGCGATTGGTCTGTTTAAAATCACATAAAATAATCCCTGCTTTAATATTACCATTACATCATTTTACAAAAACTCACCATATACTTAAACACACTTTCACTTCGACAATTTAACTAGTATTTACATTTCCATTACCATCTGGTGTCATCATGACAAAATTTAAATAATGTAGTAAAACACACTGTAACGAATAATGAAAGCATTTGTTGTACATAAACCCATCTGTAATAAGTCACGCACATTCCAAACATTTTTTAAAACACCTGTATCGAGAATGACATTAAAGAAAGTTCGTCTCAAATGACATGTTCTGATTTCAAAACGCTATACGCTAAGCAAACTCTCAAAAACGAAGTCAAAATATGTCGAATGAAAGAGAATAGCCTACAAACTCAAATCTACCTTGTGAACAAGAATTAATTTTGCTGTCAAATGCATTATAAAAGAAAATTTTGCAATAAAGATGAAAAAAGTAGTTAAAAAACCGGTGAAAAGACATTACCTGTCTAAAGCTGATTCTTGTTGGCAATGTGCAGCGTAGGCGACAGTGAAGCCATGTTTACAACGGTCAGTCTGGGAAGCGGATACATAGAAAACAAAATCCGCGTCAGCGATTCCGGAGCCAGCCCTGCTGTTTTCCGCAACTCGGCAGTTGTGACCATGGTCGTCGCATATTCGACATGCCTAAAAATAAAAAACGAAATACAATTAACCATTTAAGTCTTTTTAGCACACTCAATCCCTCCTCATTCACAATGAATTGCAAGAAACATTTCGTGAGTGTAGCATGGACGAGTTTGAGGAAAGAGCACTCTAGAAATGAAGTTGCAAAACACGAAGATTATGAGTGGCAATGACAATAGACAAACAAAGAAACAATCATCTCATCTGAAGAGTAATTTTACTTACGTCCAAGTGTTCTTGTGGAACTTGCACTTCACCACACATTGTCTTTTGCTCGCACTCCACTTTGCAAAATGGGTGAGGATCGTCGGGTTTGTAGAATACTTGTTGATTGGGACATCGTCTAAATATTTCACACAAAAGAAACTCACATTCAATGGAAATTCTAAACAGATCCCATATAAGCTTAGTCAGTTTGAACGAATATTAAGAGTACAATTATATACTCATGCTTACTACAGTGAATGAAAGATGAATGTAAAAAAATGAAATATTTCATAATAATATTCCTTTTGTACTTATCGTAATAATTACAATCATATTATTACATTGTGGATGTAATATGATGTAAGAAAACCATCCATTTCATTGCAGAAAATGTAAAATCTATATATACGAAGTATAAGTGCTTGCTTTTGAATTGCAATATAAATTCTTGATTTTTAAGCAAATGGGCACTTGGACTTGTACTTTCAACGTGGCTTGAAATTTAAATGATAATGAAAGTGCTTAAGCGAATGAATAAAATGTACTCCGAGTTGTGTAACGATGCTCATTACGGGAGAGAAGTGGTGTGAGCAGATTTCCAGAATGAAAATTGTACTTGAAAAAGAGTTTTAGAATGAATGGAGTGAAGTATTTAACTCACCTATTCAGTAAAATGGCCTTCTCAGTCTTCCGGACCATAAGAGCCTTCTCCCAGTACTCAACAGCTTGAGGTAGCACCGTGTTCTACAAATTCAGTTCAGCAAGTTAAAAAAAAGCTCAACCTTACAAAATAGAGCAACTTTAAACTTTAAAGCATAATGTTGAGAATGAGAATACCAAAAGAAAATTGTGGCTGCTACACTTCTCAAAAACGTTCATGCATTTACACTTTTTGCACCAGTACTAACTAAACCTTCAGTTGGGTAATTTTATTTTTCAATCTGTATTTACTCAAATCTCTCTTTACTTATTATTAAATGTATGCAAATAGAAATATTAATACCTCTATCACGCTCCGTGTGTAGTTACTTAAGTTAAATCGTCTGAACTATGCAAATATTTATATAACTCACATTTTTTACGAATAAAGTACAACCTAGGCTTTTAAATGTTGTAACACAACCAGAGAATTCGATTTCTATGTATTTACAAAATTACACAGTATATTTGATTTCTTAATCCTCAGTATAAAAATTTATTTTCTAACAACAGAATCCTGAGAATTCCACATAAAATCTGTTACTTAGCTTGAGAGATTTATCAGTACTAACAATAAGTATAAATTAAAATCTGTGCAACTTCCGCCATTTTTCGTTGTCAAGAAGTTGTTCATGATTAAGGAAAATTAATGCAAAGATTAAGTTCTCTTTTGGATACTACTATTGTACTTGGTGAAGTAGGAAAGTTTTATAGGTACTATTTGCATTAGGTATACAATTATTTTCTGAAGAAAGCAAAACGTAAATTAAATGACAATTCTATTGCTAATGTTATAATGATGCTAACATGTAACACTGAGCACGCCTTTAATTTCACCCCCAGCACCAGAATACTTAAACCTGTTTAACATGTCCTTTAAATAAAAGGCATTAGGTGAGACTGTTCTTAAATTCTAGAATTAAATGGGCAAATAAAGATTTATTGTGTGCGTTGAAGCACAAAACGAGGTAATAATGGCATGTCGCACAAACGTCATAATTTTATGAAACAAAAGTAAGTAGTTTTCTAGCATGTGAATATTCACCCGAGGACACAAATGCGAGAGAAATTGTCAAGGTGCCTAATGAAATTTTTTATATTAATATTCAACGCATAAAAAATTTCTAGGGAACATAAAGTGAGAAATAAGGAAACTTACATTGATGAGTTCTTTTTGTTCAGCATCCAATCTGCAAGAGAAAATAATTTTACTGATTTGCTTGAATGGACATTAAGTGCTGCCATTGTACACACATTTCGTTCATGCGTGATAATATTAGCCACGATATGGTTTGGATCTGATACTTATAATAAAATTAACAATGAAAATATCACAATTTTTTTTCATGTAAAACTTACTCGTGAATGCTGTCATCGTAATGTAAAACTATACGTAGCGGTTGAGTTATACTTCGTTTCTTCATCACATGATGTGGCTCGATGAAAGCTCCATGGATTATCTGTAAGCAAAAATTACATTTTGTTAATAAACTCCATAATAGGCAATTCTACAACTGAATTACCAAACTGTATGCGGAAGGAACAAGGATATAAGGATTAATTTAGATTATGAAATATTAAATGGAGGTATATTCTCATCTTAATTGGACGAAAAGGGGTAAATAATGTTTTCTATATTTGGCAAAACTTAAATTGCATATATTTTTATTTGTAAAATAGCCAATGACACTTTTAGCATGAGGTAGGTATTTATATTGTTTAAACATTTTTGGGCTTCATCATCCCTCATTTTTGGGTGTAAGCCTTTTTACGGAATATTTAACAACGCACAGGAAGAAAGTAGAATAAAGTTGGGAATTCCAAGTAAGGTGTACTGAATGATGCCGAACACGTTGAACTTGTTAACATGCTTAAGTACAACCACCACAGGCAGTGTCACAAATAAGAAACCAGAACAGAAAATAAACATTTGTATGAGTGATCGTTTAATCTAATCTGCAGTCGACAAAGCAGCAGAAAATTGCAATAATAAAGAATATGCGTACTGACATATTTCTACTTCTCATTGTGAACAGAATAAAACATTTTACAATGTTGTGGATACAGATACATTCACAATCATACAAAGTTGAAGTTTCACATCTGCTGTTTACGTGACATACAAAGAATAATCCATGCTGGTCATGTTTTCTCAATTCACTTAACAGTGTACCCAGTTTGGTATAAAATATATCGTCGTCTACAAATTTACTTCGTACAATTAACACTGTCCACTTATATCAATTCTACTTCACTGAATTCAGATTCTGGTACACAGACAACAAAAAGTATAATTCTAAAAAACAATATTGTAAAATGTTCTGTATGGTCTTATTAGCCTTATATTATACATACTTTATGTATTTTACAAAGACACACCGAATAATTTTTGTAGCACATATTGACAGGATCGCATTGAAGCTTGAAATACAGATAGTCAGCATAAATAGTGAGTTTGTCTTACTTTCACGATAATGCATATAACTAGACATTATTATTATTAATATAGATGTACCATATTCAAATTTAAGCTACTCATGTAAAACCTGATTAACATTTCTTCAATAAACCACTTATGATTTTGTCATTCAATTTACAATAATAAAAAAATAAATCTTTGCTATAAAGTTCCTTTGGTTAAACGTGTATCCGATGAATTCAATGAGAATATAGAACTTTGTTTTGTTTGTTTGTTCAAGACAAAGTTTCAATTCCTACTTTAAAACGAATTATTAGCCTGCAATGAAACATGAGACTATTGTATGCTCCTACAGATATATCGATACACAGGTTTTTCCAAGGCTGCATGAATTATGTACAACAGATAGAAATGGAGTCTCATTGAGCAAGATAAACCGAATAAGTACATAAAAAACAAGACAATAAAATTAGGAAGCCCAAATCGCTAACAGTCGTATAATAATAGCCAATTGCACAGTTTTCAAACGAGAAGAGTACAGAAAAATAATTCTTTCAGTCGACCCAAAGCATAAACCTCAAAATCAATGCCCAAACATATAACTCATAATATTAAATAAATAATACATCAGTTGACTAACTCAATATTTTATCTGGGATAATACTTGAGACAAAATACGGCAGACAGAATTAATTCTTTGGGTGAATAAAATATGAAAACTTTTGATATTTATATACATAAATATATACACCTATATTAAATATTCAACTAGAAATATTTCAACTCATTACATTCTAGATGGTGTTTTCGAAATGTATTATATTTATGGGCTTGTTTCATGTGTTAGATGGTTTCATGTCGGAGCTTATGACAAATTTAATGTTTACTTTATCTAAAGTTGGATAAGTATGTAAAGGAATGCGGGGAGCGAATTGGGACTTGGGAGTAAGCACACGTATGCAAATTGGAAGCCGCAAAACAAACAAAAGACTAATCGTAAATGCACGGAAGAGACTTGCTACTTTACTTGTACACAGTCAAGAAAATGTCACTCTGCAACATTAAACGACAAACTACAAACTCCCGAATATTTATTTTATGTGCTACAACGAAAATTAATATGACGCGAATTATACATTGTACATATTCAGCAAAGATCTACCTAACAATAAAGCTCCCCAGTTAAATATTGAGCAAACCTTATTTTAGATATAGAATTTCAATTCCATTATTAAGCTCTACTTCACATTTCATATTCAAACAGATGAAAGTCCCAAATTGACTGCGAAATGAGTATGGAGATGAGAGGGATGATGGAAATGAAACTTACAATCGCAGTGTAATGCTGGGTCACTATTCTCTTTTATTCTATACAATCCCTCAACACACATTTCCACAATCCCTTAATTACTCCTTTCCCCATTACATCCTCCTAATAATAAAATTTCACTTCCAGCCACGAACCAACCCGTTTTAACATTTCATTTTGTGTCTCTATTATTTCTGTTGCTGTTCTGTCGTATTTTGTAAGTGTATACGTATAAATCTCTCCGCACAACTAAAATTACAACGCTTACAATTGCTATTAAACAGAGAGGAGAACCACATTATTATTATTAAGTATCGCAAGATACTTCTATGCAAATGAGTTGCGTGTCTGTCTGTCTGTATGGACGATTATGCACCACCAATGATGAACAACGGTTTGAAAGAGATAAGGGCCTCAAACAGAAGGTCCATTGGAAGGATACTTCAAATATGGGGTCAATCGATCAACTGCTTAATGACCTTTTAGAAGAACTACTTTGTTAATACAACCTCGACCATACTCTACACTCTAAATTACTGCTACTTATATCAATTCTATTTAATAGCGAAGACTGTCAATTTTTTAAATTTGAAAACTGCTATTGTTTGAATATTTCGAGAAATGATGACTATGATGTTTCTAATCATGCATGTTGTCAAAATAGTTATAGGTATTATGGCTGTATACAAACACAGTTGACATGTTGATGTGACAATTCATAACGCAGTGTCATTCTTCACTGCGATCCTTTTTTCTGCATTTGCAAATGGTTCATTATATTTTACTATATGTAATATTAAACCATACCAGAGTATTAGATTGCCATTATGGTAATTGAAGCAGGGATCAAACAGTGAGATGAAGGTAGCAAGGTCTATAGATTTCACAGTTGAGTACGTTGTACCTCTGGGCAAAGTACTCACTCAGTGGCACACAGAAGAAGCTTCGACTTTATTTATCAATTATTTACAGCAACGAATACAAATAGCAAAGGGTTCAAAATGATTCCATGCACCGAGCCGCATGAAAATGTCCTCCATCAATAATTTCACCCACGTAAGTACACGTAGACACAGCCCGGCTCTCTAAATGTATTATGCCAAATTAAACAAACAAACAAATTTGCAAACAATGCAAACGAAATCAATCAGATTCCTCTCTCTCTCTCATCTCTCCCTCAGGTCGGAATTAGTTCTGTGAAGAATAACTTTAGTTATGGAGAGTAGCAGTGGTGGAAGGTAATATCAACATCAGTCTAGTCTTCTGGTTAATCACTCGCCAAAAAGCAAACCAACAAACAAAACCAGAATTAGTCATTGAACAAGAAGCAGAAATTTAATTTGCTACTTCTACCAGCACAGACTTTTCCTTCCGTGGATTGTACATGTACATACATATATATATACATATATACATTCTACAACATAACAATCACATGTATGTTAGCTAAACGCAGGAACTATAATTGAAGTGATACTTCACATTAGTTACACAGATTTGCATTTGCTCAATTTCGTATTCTTGTATTTAGACGATATGTATATTTATGAAGGCAGCATACAGGGCAAACGATGTAAAACACAAAATATTTGTTGTTTGTACATGATGGCACCCACTGTAGAAGTTCTCACTGCATTTTATAAGCGGTCTGTCTATAGCTGGGCCCAATGTTATAGTTAGATTGAAAGTGGATCATTGAAACACAATACATTATTACAACAACAACAACAAAACGGTAGCAAAGTAGACTATGGAGCTTTAGGTGTAGCAGCTACTTGAATTCATGTTGATACTTTATAAAGGTAATCACTTTGTCACTTTTGTTGCCTTTAATCTATGCAGGCGAAAGTTTATTGTGTGCAGATTCTGCACAACGACGCTCTTGTGGTAATATCCTCCGCATTTCTCTGTAGTTACATCTTGTGTGTGTCTACGTCTCCATAATGACACGAAATGCAAATGCAATGTAAAATACTACAGCTATAAGCACTTGCATTACTAATTCACCCACTCAATTCAATTGCTACATTTACTATTCATGTTGTACAAGTCACAAGTGGAAATACACCGTGGATTGTTGTAACTCGAGTGTGTGTAACATATACAGCTATTTATATATAACACTTTTATGCTATTTACATAATTGATGCGATGATGATGATAATGACGAGACAAGCATCATTAATGTAATTGAAATTAGGATACAAAGAATCCCATAGTATTCAACACAATCCAACTTCCACTTCATTTCCTAAAGAGCTGTAAACACTTTATGCAAATAACTACTCACCTTTTTACTTATGAACACTGTGCACACAAGGCATAGAGGAATCCCATGAGGGAAAATGTATAACAAATTCACTTAACTTCTGATTGCAAAACTAAATTATGTAGTAAAATTCGAAATGACACGTTGATACAACATTATGGTGATTATAGAGTTAATTAATACAATAGATCATACAGGCAGGTTAAAGTGCGACAGTTTGTTTGTCACGGTGACATTTGGAGGATTCAACATTTTTCAAACAGGATAATTTGCTTTTACGTGATTTTTGTGTCCTATGTCACATTCCGAATAATATTACGTAGCAGAGGCTTCAAAAAGATTCACAGTTTTTAATTTATGATTCATATTATTTATTTTTCACTATTAAGTTTTGTTTTTCAATTCTCATCTTGGATTGATGTCACTAAAGCATGCGTGTATTATATTAAGCTTGTAAATAGTATGAAAAAGAAATATTTTAGGACTGTGAAATAATTTTTGCACAAAAAACGCTTTAAAAAAACTTGTTTTTACATCTTTGTCGTTTTTTTCGCGCGTCATACGCATAGAGATGTCATATGATGCTACAGATTCGTAGTAATGCACGAAAGTATTCGTAGTAATACAAAAGTATTGCACGTTCGTGCTTTGTTAAACTCATAACAAAAAAACATTCACGATTCGAATTCCTATTATAAATGTCAAAATGTATAATGCCTATTTATATAGTAGGTACTATAGGTAGCTGACATTATAATATTTATATTATGTATTTCTAGAATATTGTAAGTTCATTGTACAATGCTATATAATTATCATGACATGTTTTATTCAGAGATGAATATATTATTGCATGATTTCCTCATCAGTTTTGCATCATGGAATTTAGATACTTGTGTTTAACGAATAAATACGTTCTGTGTGAGTACTTTGTTGGTTAATACTAAAATACAATGTAGAAGTGGATATTTGAAGCTCTTCGTTAGTGACTGTGCACAGTATAAAATGGAATTTGCCATGTCGCTCTACATTTTCTCCTTTTTATAACAATAAGGTTATTCACGGGCGTAAGTTTACATTCCGTAAAGGGAGTTCCAACATTTTACCTACACACAAATCGTCATGCACATAGATTATATTTAAATCAATACAGGACTTGTACAATGCTTCAAGAGCTAATTAACAATATCTAGGTAATGCTGATATTTCACTACCAAAACAGTTCTATTTCTACCTATACAAATTATTTAAAAATATTTGCCATGATGTAGCACTACTGTATTACTAACAGTGTTTATACAGCAGTATGTAGCAATATTCTCAATTATGCTATCAGAAAGTGTAGATTTCATGTTGTAGATTCTACACAGGGAATTTTAAGTTAAAATCGTTGTGTGTGATCTGAATTAAACCGCAAAGTCAACCCACATTTTCGAGTATTTGTGGGAAAGCCATAACTGCAGCAGTTCTAATATTTACTTAACTCTATGCTTTATATGGGTCTACGACTATAAGTAACCAACTAAGCTAACGAAGCAAAATATATACAATACTTATTTATAACTGTGCGTGTAGCAATATCAAACGTTTATCTGTCATCACAACCAACTTTACTCACCGTCTCAAATTATACTTTAGTAAATTGTTTATAAGCGACCAAAATGACCTAAAGAAATTCTACGTAACTCTATCATTTGCAAATTCAATGTTTCTACTTATATGTGAGACTTTCATATAAATAAATCGTCTTTTTCATCAAGATATCCTCCGCCACAGCAATCTGTTCTCTCGACATTTGTCTTTATACGTCTCATTCTCATGCATACTTCAATTACCTTTCACTAACATACATTGAAGTAATAACAGGAGCATAATTTAGGCAAAAAACAACCTGAACACTCTGAAGCTTGCTTTTTAACCTGATTCGTTTAATGCAAATTGAAACAATGATTTTATATAATGTACAATTTAAACTAACAATAAAGTTGACATTGTTACAAGTTTATTCACAATTCCTAATCACTTATTACTTGGTCTCATTTTTTGAAGCTTCAAAAAATGACCATATCTTCTTACGCCTGATAATGAGCTTGGTATTTTTGCTATATATACTCATCTAGGTTTATCAGATAAATTTACTTGGTAGATGGATATCTTCATTGCCTCTAAGATTTTAAGATGCAGTAAAATGTTGCTAATAATGCAATTTGTGTACAACATGATATTTTACGATGCACATATACCACATAAAATAACCAGCATTTGTAATAGAAGATGTGGGAAAACACAAGTCTCAAGTATTACGCATAAAATGCAATGTTATAATTACAGCGTGGTGAGTGCATAAATTAAGTACCGTGTTCAATAATGGTTTTAATGGGATAGTAAACAGAAATAAACAATTACTATGGTTAGTAAAAACAAGAGTAGCTTGTAATTTTGCAACTGAAGCTGAACAAAGTTGAACACAGACGAATTATACATGGTTTCCTTATTTACAGCCATAATTTCAAAAATAGAAGCTGTATGTATTTATGTTACCATTTATTATTCTCCCTATTATATGCATCTGTAATTTAATATAATATAATTGTTAAGTTATGAACTGTATTGCAGTAAATGCATAGTATCTATTGAGGAAAATGATGTTACCTATGCATCTGCTCGTGCAATTAGATTACAATAATAATATTACTACAGCACACAACTCTAACTAAGACGTTAACTGTAACAAGTTTACTTTTCCATAATACAATCTTCAACTATAACAATATTAACATGGCAGTATAGTAGCAGTGCCAAAGTACACGATGATGAGACGTAAATGAGAGTTTTGAGTTGGGCAAGTGTGTGTGCAAGTTTACGTAGTATTCTTTATCTTTACTAGGTTAAGGTGAAGTAACAGGTAGGCCACCATGTCAAACTTAAACTACATTAATATCATACTGCTTAAATTTTCTACGATTAATCTAGTTAATTTTATACGGCATATGCAATCCTATCTATATATATACCTGTGTATAATATCCTGCAACTTTGTATAGCTATGTATAATAAAGTGATATACTTGGACATTGCAATCACATGAAAATATACCATAAACTCTAAAGATTTCGATTACATAGCACTTGAGACGGTCTGAATTGCTTCTTAGTTACTGTCCAGTGCCCATTATATAAAAGAGCGACATTCCTTTTGAGTTCAGAGCTAACGTATGAAATGTATTATCAAATTGTACATGGCTCCTGTTGATAGTTGGTTAAATAATTCTTTCATTCATTCCCTAACCGCAACGAAAGATAAATCAGTTTATAATATATATATAAATAGTACATGGATCTCTCTCCACCCACTAAATGTGTATTCATTATTTTGAGTTGGGCAATGGGCAAGGTGTACACGTGAATGTACATGGACTGTGTGTGCAGAGAGAATTGGAATGTAATGAGGTTCAAGTGAATGAATAATCCGTACCATCCTCATTAAACATGAAACTCAGATCAGAGCCAGAGACTTCTAAGTTAAGAGCATCTACTCCACATACACAAACCACAAAACATCACAATACATCAAACATCCTCAAATCATCATCGTATAATCACAGCCATCACCACGTGAAATCACTGCATCGTTTTTTCACTCTACTTACTGCACCAAAAGATATAAACATTAAAACCATCTTCAAACTGTTGCAGTTGTAGGTTGCGTCCACTCACTACTCCTATTAAATATTTCTAGAGGCTTCACCAAATTCTAACAAGTTTCAGCTTTAACGTAAGATATTATTCTTACACATTACACATAACCATTGTTGTAATTTATATCTCTGCTCATAAAAATGCCCTGATATTCCTATGGCACAATCCGATAAACAACTTACGCGCTAAACTTCATGGGCCTAGTTTTGTCTAGATTCTAGATATCTTCTTTTCCTATTATTTCATTTCTTTGCTCATTCATTATGATTTATATGATTCTTTAACATGCTTATGGTATCAGACATTTAAAGGCCTCGACATTTATGCCAAATGGTGAGTTAAAAAGAAAAAACCTCTTTCCGCATATTTCCTTATTTTTTTACAATTTTCCTAATTGTCTTGTTCAAGGAAGAATCCTAAACTTATTTGTACAGTTACATAAATATTTACAAATAAAATGTTTAACTGACCAATTGAATTTTTTCATTATTTTAGGTAAGCAAAATAAAATTATGAGGTAATTTACAAGTTGCATATAATAGATGCATTATATATTTCCCACTTATAGGTTAAGTGTACTCAACTCCAACTCAGACAACAACAAACGTAATGCATTAATGCAGAATGTCATGCTCATAGAACAGCCTTGCTCCACTATAATATAAATCAGTGCAGTAGTGTGTGTGTTAGGGAAACGCAGGTAGACTGAACAAAGCTGAACACAATTAAGTAGGCTCTTGTAAAATACAAAGAACTGAATTGCTTCTACAAGTAAAGGTGTTTTGGATTCTAAGGCAAGTGAGGTATAAGGAAATAACAAAAACCAAAATGACCAGCAACCATGTCTAATTTGCCGGACACACGTTAACATTTATTAACTCTCGAGTTTCAACTCACATTATGCTACAGACAAGATTAATGACAACAACTCAATCACCATACTGATAGTGAGTTTTTACCTTAACGATTTAAGTCGCACTTTTCTCAGTTTTTAGAGCTGCTAAATTAAACTGCCTAATAAATGGTGGAGCTAAGCAGATATTACGCAAGGAAGTAGCCAGAGGGCCTGTATACCTTTTAGCTGACGATTAAACTCATTTAACTCTTTCTATTACAGCTAAATGCATTTTGGTGGTTACGCATCAATGACGCTTATCCGACCTGTTTTGGGCTGTTCAATTGTTGTCTTAATTTGTGCATGCGTGGAAATAAATGCAACCCACCATTCTTATCGCTTGAGAGTGTGGAGTGCAGAAATACAACCTAAAGTACATGGTGCATAGTTTTACTTAATTTAAATCACTGCACAGGTAATTAGAGCTCATAATTGTAAAATTAAGAGTTCTTAATCGTTTTTCAATCAACTTTTTACTTAGATCGTACAGATTTCTGCTCACATTACTCAAACCAACAATCAACCACACGGAACTTAATACAGTCGTCATTAGCGAAACGTAAGCTTTTCATTGCAGATCAGCATTATTCAAGTTGACTTATAAGCAATTGAGGCTCCAAGGTTTCTACTCGGGATAATAGCCAATGTATCTGTATAAAAGAATGTAATGACAGCAATGGACTTGAAGCAATATCTAACTTAGATTTATGAAATTTTTGCAATTTTCAGTTTATCTGTCAAACTAATAAAAGGACAAGACTTGTGTTTGTAAATGTTGTAGTCAATTTAGGAAAAGTAATTCATATTAAGTAGGTAGGTAGTAGGTACTCTCTTTAAAATTGGCTTCATGAGAATGTCGTTACATGACATTTATTTATTCTGTGCATAAAAAACTCTAGGTATATTACCAATTTAATGCTTAATTTGTATTTGTGGACAGAATAAGGAATCTGACACCAAGGAAGAGAATTGACACGATCTGACAACTGCAATGAGTTCATGTCATTAACTGAGAAATGATTATTACAATGCCCACGCTTTAACATGACCGTGTAAGGCAATATGCTATTAAGGCTTTCAAATTGAGTCTCATGTTGTAAAATGTTAGCCCATGTTAACAACATGCTCGTGTAATTACATCTGTTCGAATCACATTTTGCAGATAAGATTACTAAAACTATAGACGCTTTCATCGACTGCATTTAAATGTAAACACTTGTTGGCGTTTCTAGAAATTAACAGAGTCGAATATCTGCTTAGTCGTTTAATTTGAACAAACGTGCACACATAATTAAAAATATGATTCCACACTCTGTCAATTAAAATGAGTTGCTCAAAAGTGCTTTGCTCGCAAGTGTATCATTTCAGTGATTTAATAACAGAGTGATTGTAACCATGTGTAACTTTGTGTTTCTTATATAGTAATTATAGCATAGAATTTTATTTGTTTATATTTTGAACTGTGAGGAACAATAATGCACTCTCACACTTCTAAAACAAAATGATTAACCCACATCAATCATTAATTAACTCAGTCGTAAGTACATGACTAATTGTAAGTATGAGGGAGTAGTGGAAGAACCATTGCAGCCGTAACAAAATATTATCGTCCTCATTGGAGCAGCTATACGTAACAGAAAATATTATAGGTAGGCTGATAAGCACACTTTAGTTTTAACATCCTCAAAGCCGGCAGAAAACCAATATTACCAACAAATTCCGTTTTTAGCAAAATTATCTTATAATTAATGAACCACTTAGCCAATTAGTAATAATATTAGGTATCCGAATCTCCTTCATAGTAATCTAAAATATTTCTGGGCCAAGGTCTCTGAATTAATGAAAGACACAATACATCGTATAGGGCCATGCTGTGTAACACTTGAGTACTGTAAGCACGGCTGGGTTTCGGATTCGTATTTAATTCAGTAATATGTGACATAATTAAAAGTATTGAAGCAAATCTGCGTCTACGTCTATAGGTAGATTCTACCGCTGATTTCTGGTTGGTAGATGATTTGATGAACTAAAAATAGCCCACACTTGCCACAAAGAGTATACAGGCAATGAAAGCAAATAATTTTCAGCCTTTCTCCATGAGACTGTGACTATAAGGCTATTAAGTTATTTGGGAGCGGAATGGAACATGGACGTTGGAAGGATCACACAGAACTGTTGGAAGGAGTTAAGTGGAGAAAGTTTATTTTATTAGTGAAGGAGTGGAATCTAGAAACAAGGTGGAATGGAGAAACAAATAAAACCTTGGAAGTCCAAAGCCCTAACATCAAGAACTAAACCACAATACTTGAAAACTTGAACAGCCATGAATTAGCAACAGCAAAACTCCTCAAAATTTTAGTAGGCATTTCAACTTTCCCGTGTAGAATTTTATTACATGAATAATCTACCAATGAGATGTACTAGTTTTACTTTATTATATATGGATTGGATTTAGTGCATGGATTTAGTTTAGTGGAATATGACAGCCAAGATGCATCGTCAAATAAGTCTACATTCATTTCGCCGACAAAAAGTAATCTGTAATCTACAGGCCATCCGTAACTTTGAAATCAGAACTATTGCAAAATACCAAATAGATAAAGGATGAAAATCTAATTTTGGAATTTTTTCCTTTAGGTGCCAAATTGTTAGTTTTAGTTATAAAATATATTTTATAAATAATTACATAAGTGTGTATGTATTGCAAACGCAGTGTATATGATATCTGCACAAATATATTCAATTGAAGGTAAAGAAGACCAATACCTATATTACATGATGTACTACAAAGAACCAAACTATTGTTTTCCTATAAAAGATTCTTCAAGTTTCCTATTGTGTATGAACATAGTACTTGGAGCAAAATTGGAATCTCATGTATAGAAACGTCTAATAATAAACCTTGAGACAACTATAGTGCCAAGTTTTAACCAAGTTAGTGATTATATCGGCGGCGTCATCAGAAAATGAATTGATGTCTCTCTTGGATAGAAGTTTTAGTTTTAGTCGAAGACATTGGGCCTTTTAGACCTTCATATTACACCTTATTAAATAAATGACAGCATTGCTCAAGGGAAGGGAGCAGAATATATTCTGCATTATAAAGAACAGGCAAGTGCAGTAGAGAAGTATTCTTATTACGAATGAATTGAAGAAGAGTCTTGCAAATTACATTTTGATAGCTTGCATTATTTATTACAATTACGTTCGTAATCGTGATGTTCACACACACACAACCCAAAAAAGAAACATTCTTCTGCATTTTGCACATATAAAGGTAATTGAGGAAATTATTTGCAGAAAACATTATAAAATGTGTTATAAAATATAGGTAAGTTATTTACTGGTCGTTTGAATTGGCAGAGGCAATAAAACTGACATAAAGGGCGGATGTGTACGACTACTCACTTTAGCCATAATAATGCATCAAATAAGGATGCAGTTATTTCTCCACTGAATAATAACGCAGTGCAAAACAACGTTAGTTCAAGCTTTGACAGTTGTTTCAGACCAGAAGAGTGGCTGCACTATTTTATTCACTTTATGTTATACCATGCCATAATCATAAATGTGTTTGTAATAATAGCCAGTACTGTCTCTGCAAACTGTGTAAATGTGTTTGTAATGAATGCAGTTACACCTAGACATAATTTACATAACAAAAACTATTCAATGTAACAAGATAATCCTTTGCAGAATCGCAGTACTAACAATTACTGTTAAACATCAACTACTACTATCTCAGTCTGATGCATGCATCGCATGAAAATTACCAGTTACCCTTTCCACACCTTTGTGTTACATGAAATTCATCCTATTTTCATCTGACAACATTAATGAACTACACAAAAAATAATCATAATCATATTGTTTTGGCTCAATCGATAATTGTTTAATGTGCATTGTCCATGCAATTATGTACCTCACACACCGAAACTAAAATAGAACCAAGTCAATGCAGTAGAGGAATTCATCTCCATCCTCCCTACAGAATTATGCACTTACTATCTCACAAAAATATAAAATAATTCAAGTAAGTAAATTTTGATTTTAAACATATAATATGCCTATGGATTGCTAAATGAAGTCTGAATATGTAATGTAAATGTAGTAAATAACTATAAGTCGGGGGTAGCTTGAGACCAAAATGTTTTTCTGCATTTTTGCAATTCTTTTTATATACAAAACATATTTAAATCTTTTTTACAGAATAAATGTTTTCAATTTCTCTCGTGCAGAATTAATACACGTGTTTGCTCTAAAATTAATTAGATCCTCACACTGTACAATAATATAAAGTAGTGGCGAATAAAAGTTCGTTGATCAAACCCAATTCCTTACAAAAAAGGAATAAGGGAGATAGAAGAGGCATGATGAAATTAGGAAAAAAGCAGACAGTAACATAACAATAACACAAAGGATACAAAGCAATGTTGGAGATCATTCAATAAATCTATAAAAGAGTATCTATAAATAATAATTATTAGCAATGTAGGAGTTGTAATGAAAAAGAAGGATTGTATTTGTTTTACAAGGGATAGTTACTACTGCAGTTATTGTGTAATATGAATATGCATTGTGCGAGTGAAGCGATCCATGACAGGTATCGATTAGTCAGTGCAGTGGTATAGCGGCTTCTAGAGGTGGCAACGAGCCGAGTTCAAGCCGAGCCGGAAAATGCCGTAGGTAAAAGGTAAAATGTATCAATTTTCAGCTAAATATTCGATAATTTCAAGCTTTTTTCGAGTTCGAGCCGAGTTCGAGCCGAATTTTCGTTAACAGAACGAGTTCGAGCCGAATTTTCGCTAACAGAACGAGTTCGAGCCGAATTTTCGTTAACAGAACGAGTTCGAGCCTAGTTCGAGCCGGAAACTTTGAAGCCGAGTTCGAGCCGAGCCGGAAAAATCCGGCTGGTTGCCACCTCTAGTGGCTTCGTATTTGCTGTGATTAGTTTAGGTGAGGTCCATGTTGATCTGTAACACACCACATGAAACGAGACACACTCTTACTTTTACTTATGCACTACTCACACACAAAACAGCACACTTTCAGAGACTATTTCCGTATTGCACTTTTATAAATTTCGTGTTGCAGAAGATTACGTTGAGTTGTGCAGGACTGACAACAACGAAAAGGGTGACTGCGATCTAAAGCTGTATGTAATATTTATATTCAATGTTTCTTTCACACAGTTGAATCGTGTCATGTCAAATCTCAATACAGTAATAGTCTCGAACATTCAACAATTATTCTCCTGTCTTCCTTCATTATTCCTTTACACATTTCAAACTCTGTTTGCACGCTCCACCGAAACAATTTCAATGAGGATATTAAAAACAAAATTATCTTAAAAGAATCTCATGCCTATGTACCTATACAGTACTGCATCATTAGTACCTGTATTTCCTATCGCCTATCTATACAAATATTGTTATTTATTACTACACCTGCTGAGTAAATCCACCTAATGCAATGTAAGGCAACATTATACCGCAGAAGACATATAGAAAGGTAAACAAGCGATTTGTACATATAGGTATGATGAGTATTGGTGTAATAATGATATCTGTGCTAATACTAATACTAATATTATTATCGTGTGGTGGTTGGCACTACTTTGCTCATCTTTTTCTTTGTTCTTTGCACATCAGGATGTATTTGTATGTAAGAAGCAGATTAGTTGGTCTTCGAGCGCGTTCCTCATCATTTCTATCATGCTGTGTCATTTCGGTTTCACAATTTTCACATTCTTTCCCACGAGGTTTGGAACAACTTGCTTATTGTTAGCCTATACCAACAGCCACATCCACATCCTACATACCTTTACATTCAGTCACGCTATCACAAACTATATAGTATCTAAATGCAAAAATAAATGTCTTATGATTTATCAGGTCCTTAGACACCTTCACGTATGTTTCTAATTTTATTATTATTAGTATCAAGGGTTTTGAAACGTAAGTTTTAATTAAGAACGCAATAATAAAACTGCCAGGCAAAAAATGAAGACTTACATGACGGTGAACATATTATAAACGAAGTCACTCTACAGAAATAAGTAAAATGGCTTCAGTAAAACTTTCCTGACACTTTTACAGATAATTATCTGACACAATTTTAATTGCTGATAGTTATTTTATAAGGATATACCTTTAACTATATTGCGAAGAATGTAAAGCTTTATAATACTATATGCATATAGTCAAGATAATAAATATTAACTAATCAATGAGTATAGTAGTAGCACTACAAACTCATATAGCCAAAACTACTGTCTATAAGTATAACAACGTGGTGGTAGTGATTATTGACGAATAATACTTGGGGTGTAATGGATGATGGGATACTAGAATCAGAAATAGATAAGTCAATATGAAAATTCCCTTCTCTAATTTGGGTAGTTTTTCTCTTTTGTTCATTGTGACGATGAATTATTTAAGAAAAGGAAACAAGTCTTCTTTCTGTGCATTCTCTGAGAAGAAATAAAATGTTAATGACACATTGACTGACTCGAGTATCTTCGGAAACTTTCCTTTGTGTGTGTTAGTGAGTGACTAGGGAGTATTGACATAGCCCAGTACGGTAGTGCTGTACAGGAGATACATAATATGTAATGCTCATGTTAATATTAATAAGTTGTAATAAACCCGATAGATTTCTTCAGCCGTCTATGCCTATAAATAATACAATAAAGATTGATAACGAACAGAAAAAAGGACTTTCTATTCTTCGGACGATAAGATCAGAATTGAGAGCGCGAGTGAAAAAGGCGAACAGAGAAGTGGCTGGAAAGGCTGACTGGTTCTTGTCTCTCATTTGACTATCGACAATTTGCAATATATGTAATCGTGCAATGCAAACAGTCTTCGACGAATAATAATCGTCCTACGTGCATATCTGTACAAAAATCGAAGGAATCACGTCACTCCATCTTTTCTAATCAAATCAGTTTACTATTGCCATCAATGTACATTGCACAGTCCACACTACCAAATAAACCATGCACTCACATCCCCTCATGTAACAATCAAAAGTACAATCAATATATACGCCTGTCTGTGTATAGAGTCATCCTTATATAATATAAATATTCCACCTAATCATAAATTATGCATGTATGCACGTACATTTGTATGTACTAGTAATTACCTACTAATTACGTATCTGTTTCATTGATTCACTCCAGGGTTCTACAGAAAGCTCTCGAATAATCCTTTTTAGAGTTATCTCACAGTAGAACTGAAATCCAACTTCATTTATTGTTCTTACAGCAAATTATGTGGTCGTGGTCTTTGTACACAGTAAAAAGTTCCTTTTATATTCTGTTGTACAGATACACAATGTTATAATGTGTATAAATAAAACAGCGAACAAAATCTACCAGAAAGAATTGTGTCATCATGTACAGAGAGTATTACTACGCATCTTGTGTGTCGTCTCAAGATATAGAGACTTGGACATAGAAACCGCAGTTTATCTGACAGATATTTTCATGATGCATCATAAGCAAAAAATGTTTCAAAAGTGTTTCTTAGCACAGAGAGAATGATTAGCCGAATGAATGCTTCCCTCAAACTCATACCACAATAAAAGTAAATGATTATCAAATATTTATGTAAGCGAACATCACAGAAAAAACAGAGCGACTTCCTGCATCTTTGTAAAAAATGAAACTGCACTGTACCAAACACAACTGCATGTTAAATACATAAATCAGAGCAAAAGATCCGTATTAGTATGAGAGTTGAAAGCAATAATGATACACAATTTCTTACAGGCAATCACCCAATGACAATATGAAATGAAACAAAGAAAATCACGCAGAATAATATCACTGTGACTGTGAGAACATACTAACGGCCGACGAAACTACATAACACTCTCAGAAAAAAATGTCCATTCCCATCCGTGTGTAAATAATACACAGTAAGTTGTCGATTCAGAAGAAGAAAGAAAGGAAGCAAACCGACGACGGCGGTGCTCACACATCATGTCTGTCTACTTTAAACAAACCCTGCAATAATATTTGTAATAGCATTAATAATAACAATGCATATGTATATTTACTGCTGTAAAACTAATATTCATGTTGTTTTCTCTAATAAAATGCATTGCTGTACATCGTTATAGTTATTGTCTCATGACTTTATCATCTTTCACTTATTGCTCCTTCAACGCAGTTCATTTCATATCACGTTACACATCTCGTCGTCTCACACACTCTCTTAACAGAAAACAGTATGGAAGACAATACAAATGCATGTAAGAATCAAAACGACGGTGGTAGTTGAGCCCTTGTTATCACCGTAGGATAATCTTGGACGACGCCAACCACCAGCCATTCATTCAGGTCATGATCACATCACACAATCAGATTCAGAGTCACAGTGCAGTGGCATGCGGGGTGACAATAGGAAATTCCTCAACAGTTGTATTACATCGTGTTAAATACTTTTACAACAAGGAAGACACGGCAGTACATACGACGACTGCATGTGACAATGTGATGTGATATGCCTATACATTTCTGACATGACTCTTGTTCTTGGCTTGTCAGTCCTTTATTAGTTTCTCTCTAGAGGAGTCTCTATGTGAGTGACATTAGCTGCCTGTATATGAGTACATAGCTATAGCTGTCTGAGTTGTTTGCAATAAAACGTCATGCTAACTGACTTATTTGTTGTGTACACCAAAAAAGTTAATTTTACGGTAGAATGTCGTCGTCGTTGTCCTCCTCTTTCCTCAGCTGACCACGAACAGCCACAAGAAGAACAGAAGAAGAAGAAGAAGACTGCAATTTCATGACAAGCTATACCTCGTAGCGTTTGCATGAGACTGTTACCACAAAAGGTATAGAAGGAGTGTAATATTATAGTAGGAGGGTGTAGCCGTGATTCTGTCGGTCGGGAAGACCAAGTCAAATGGTTCTAGCTTAGCATTGTCGTCGTCGAAGCAAGAAACACACTTAAGGCTGTAAAGAATTACAACACGGTATTGAATCGTTTCCTTTATTTTATTATAATTTTATATTATACAACGTGTGTTATAAAATGTGGGAGACGAGACGAGTGGAACGTACGCGCACACCGGAGAGCCGTGTACAAAATGTAGTTACACACATAGCTGACTGTTAAATTGTAGTTTCTACTGGTCGTGATGCTCAAATGCGAAAAGCTACCCACAACAACAACACAACAACCGATGCCTGTCATATGAGGCTCCATGTAGCTACAATACTTCTTCGACCGTGTGAAAGCCATAATAATAACAATGGGAAGATTGCATAATTGCTTCATTATTTTCTTTTACCTCAATCTAATTCATATTCTGAACATTCTGCAAAACGACAGTTCAGTCCGCAAATTTCATTTGGAACTGGAATTTGCAATTCACTGTTTTTGCTACAATCGCAGCATAACGTAGTTGCACTCTAAAGGTGGTGGTATTAACATTTATCACATGCAAATTGCCTCTAGGGGGTAAAATGTGGAAGAGTGCATTTGCGTATTGCATAATCTTAGTTTGTGTTACAATTTATATAGTTTGACGGATACTACTGTATCAGATTTAATGTGAACTGTAAACTACCAAGCAAAAATATACTTTGCAATTTTAGTGTAGACGTTGCAGTATATTGTTGTAGGTATATAGGCTGAATTGTAGATGCTCAAACTTAAGTAGTCAGAGCTCACGAAGCAGAAGAAACACAAATTCAGTGATATGCAAACGCATACTCTTATATATACATACAATTATATACCATATATACAATTGAAGGCAAGAGACGTATAAAGACAAACTTCGGCAATCCATTTAATTGTCATGGAATTAAGCATTCCCCTACCTATTATATGGCAGGTCAAAGTTGACCGTCCGCTGAAATCTGTCTTTATACGTCTCACGGCTTCAATTATAGTACAGCTTATTCCAAAATTTGAAGTTTATATGTATTAAATAGGACTTTCTCTGATTTTGGGCATTTCATAAGTATTCATTCACTCGTGGATTTAATAAGTCACAGATACTCCCTTGCCTACTTTTATACTAAGCCATAGTTTCTCATTTATGTATTAATTTATAAAGAATTTATGCAAAATTTTAGTGTATAATATATTATGATAAATTCGTGCAATATATTTGTTAAACCTTCATTTTATCCACGAAAGGATCGAGTTACCTAGTTGTGTATTTGCTCTTTACCTTCACAGAAGTACAATACAATGTGCATTTTAAACGGAACATAAAAACCAATAGGGAAAACTGAAGGACGTATTATTCACAAATTTTTATTATAGGTAAACTTAGCATGTGTGGATTGCAGTTCCCAAGAGTAAATATTGCAGAGAGTTTATTTTTCTCTAAATTCTACGTTGAATGCAACAAGGCTACACTCCATATATACATTGTTGGAGAACAAAGTAATTTTAATGGCAGCACAAAGAGGAAACACAGATAACTGCTTTCTCGAAAGAAGTCTAAAGGAAACCATGAAATTATATAGCACCATTTGCATTTGTGTAAATCCTCATCCATTTCCATTAAATTAATTATATTATGTTTACTGCTCAATTATTTTTCTTTTACCACCATCCTCTTCAAAATTAATTGTCGATAAACAAACCATAAAAACGAGTAGCTTTGTAGGAGTAGCCTCAACTTCGCAATTCAAAGAATCGACAATAAAACGGAGCTGCGTACTTCAACACTATAACACAATAATAATATTATACCTATACAGTTGACAATCATAATATTTTTATGATTGATGTAGACGATGAAGAATGATGGGATCATTTTATGTGTCACCACAAGAGCCATTTATGCCATTCATCATCAATCCTGCGGTTTTAGTGATCTAGTAAAGCTGATATGGGAAAAGTCTTTACTTCTGCCACATAATTTTTATACAGACAGAAAAATTCATTATTTTGACTCGATTCAGTTCAGAGAAGAATTTGTTAAAGTTCTATACACTGCAATATATGGAGCACCCACTCAATCAATGAATTATTTACTGACTTGAATTACTACTGCATTATTGCACAACCAACTTCATTTTTATCAGAGATAAAAAAAGCTTTATCTGCAAGCAACACTCCTCAGCACGAAAGTAGTTGAAGTTTAGTGAATACTACAAATCATTAGATACAGCAATAGCAATTATTATAAATAATATTATTGTGCTATTTTATTTACTTGTGGATATCACTTTCATATCTATCTAGTTCAAAAATATATTCTTTGTATACTCTGCGGTACACCACAAACTAATATTTATTTATCAAAAGCCACCAAGGTAACTGGGCCAACGACAACCAGTGAAGGGAAAAGATACTCGTAGAATACTTCAAAAATCTACAGAAAAACACATTTTGATGATTTTTTAGGGACTCGGACTCGCTAAGGCCAAAATAAAATTCAAAAGGAACAAAAAGCGAAATATTGAAATATTTTATTAACTATTCTTTGGTCTTTCATATACAGTCCCTCACTTTAATGAAAATTTCTGCTAGAGCAAATTAAGCTAAAAAATCTCAATTGAAACAGAATAATCCAATTTGTGCATAATAAATCAAGCATAAAATAAAAATCGTGATTGAAAGCGAAAATAATTATTCCGTTTGTCCATTTTTGTCATTGTTACTTTTTACCGCATGACAGTAGAATGATCATTATAAGCAGTGGTTAGTTATTAACAGTTCCTATACACATAATTATTATTTGTAAATTATATAAATATTTTTTGCAGTTTCCAGAAAACATATTATTCTATTTAAATCAGACGGATTTTCCTTTACGACACAATGAACATCCCTACTAATTTTAACAGGCAAACCCGAAAACACGAAAACTTGTGGAAAGGGATTAAAGAGAATTGCACTGCATTGTCGTTATGTGGCGATACAGATATAGTATTAATTTTCTAAGGCGTAACTGCAAATATGAAAACTGTGAGTGGACGACAATAAAAAATGATCACTGTGCAAAACAGCCGCAGCGAATATTTTTTGGCCATCTCCCAATACACAATGACTTGAGCTTGAAAGTCGTGGGACTGCCTTTTCATGTTGCATTTGTATCGCTATTGATTTTCAGTGAGAGAGCACACTACAAACTGCATTGTATTCTATCAGCTAATTATCGCCTGTTTTGTTTCATCTATATTGCTTGTTTGTATTTGTTGAGCAAGACTTGCTTCGGTGAAGCAAACCCTCAATTTTAATGTGAGTGCATGATTATGGCCTAATATACATTGTTACATTACACTTATTTACACTTGCTAAACAAATCAATAATTTGACGTGCATCAAAAATGAAGATTTCCGTAGATTGTTGTGTGTACCTGCAATTAGAGCTCTGTAGCTTTGTCTAATTATCAGGATTAGCTGACCAAATGAACAATTCTGCGTATCAACTCTTCGCCAAAGTATCTAAATACGATTTTCTACATAGGCAACACATACACCATTGTTTTTACCTGTACAACTGTACCTATATATTTTAAGTACAAGGCAGCTACACTCGAGATGTTACAGATTTTACCTTATAATTTGGCTATGACACGCCAATCAATGTTCCAAACAAGCTTAAAACTAAATTTCTTAAAATCTGGTTCAACAAACTACATGATTTGTTCTTCCACCACATCATTGCATCAAGCTACGACTATTATTATTCCAAATAATTTTAAAATGAAGCCACAAGAATTAACACTTCGTCAGCATTCACTAACTACGGACATGCACTTAATTTTTGGAAAGAAACATTTACACTACCTATTCTATTATTATTATTAATAATACAAGTGCAAATGCATGACTACAAAAGTATGTTGAATCGACTTGTTTTTTAGAACCATAATTTTAACATTGTCGGAAAACTTCTATTGTCATCGTGGAAATAATAAGTTTCTGAAGCAATGATCATGGACGGAGGGTCGTGAACGTTGGAAATGGGGCAATGTATGATTTCTTGAAACTGACAATGCATCTTTTGACATATTACTCATCGACGCAGCCAATGATTATAATATTTTGAAAAGTCAACTAAAAAGGTTGATTAGCAAATTCGCAGTGCGAGTTTTGCAATCTGTTAATCTTGAAATGAAATCACTGCAACATAGAATTTGCCTAAGACAACCATACATGCATTTACAATCAATAATCACAGTACTAACGCAAAATGCCTTCGATTTTGATGTATAAGCTTTTGTGCAAATTGAATTTCAGCTTGAAGCATAATATATTATAACCCTGCCGACAGTTTCAACATTCCTGCTGCATTTTAGGCAATTAGAGCGGTCGGTCGAAGAAATCCTGAATGAGGTACTTGACTTGATTGTCGTTTTGAGAATTCATTGCAATTTATAATTTGTTATAGCTGTATATCACCTCTGGCAATATCATTAAAAAATACTGACCTGATTGACACTCAGATCAAAATTGTATTTGTAGCAGCATTAGCATATTATGGCATGCACAAACACCCAGAATGCGATTAGTGGTGGCTAAGGTGTACATATTACTATTATTTTACTGAAAACCTTCTTAAATAAGGAAAATTGTGAGACAGGTTGTGAACAAAAGTGGAGCACAGTAAATACAAAACATGTATTTTGATCTTGGTTGCTTTAAATAAGCGAAATCATGCATTGAATGAAAGGGAACCGTTTTTATGATTTCCAGCATGCACAGAGTAGCAGTGACTGAATATGTATATAATAATTCTTCCAGCTCTATGGAAACATTGGTAATGTTTATATCGCCTTGCGTTCACTTCACACAGAATTGATATTGGTAGTTCCAGCTGGAAAAAAACCTTGAAGCCTTGTCAGATTTTATCCAGACCAGAATAGCCCACATCAGGGTTGAGTATGCGAACGAACTAAAAAGGCAGGCTAAACGAACTCTAACTCCAAGGACTCAAAAACCAATTTGTTTTTCATAAAAATGTCTCTCTCTCTTTTAACTGTTGAATCCATTACCTAAAAGTAAGAGATGTTCTTTTCATAGAGCCATTTACATGCAATCAGCAATCTAATGCAGAACTACCACAACTCGTTTAGGTTTTGTAAACGTCCTTGAGTGCAAAACTTTTAACTGAACAAACAATAAGAATAGGAAATACTCTGTTTGTGTGTGACTCTTTCGTTATGAAACGAAATCTTAAGACAAATAAGTAAATTACAATGTAGTTGTCAAATTGAGGAATGTCGTTCAAACTTTCATTCCATTTCTTTTACAATCTCCAACTAAATCTTCTCGGTCAATACATAAATCATATCGTACGGCAATTTCTAGAGTTGCTCTCAAACTTGTCCTTCTGCATTCAAAATTTATAAATAGAAAAGAATAATGCTGAGTGTGTTTGATCAGGAATTTATAACATTAGAACGAAATAAATGGCTGGATTGAAACAAACATTTATGTATTGCCTAGTATTGCATTATTGTGTGAAAGATCAAGAAAACCGAACAACCTCGTTAGTTGGGCGTGTTTTAGACGAAATAAAAATTGGGGTAATGGGCGAACATTATTTAACAAAAGAATGGTTCTTCTTATATAAAAGATGTTTTAACATCCTAACACGAACACCTTTAAGGTTAGCACATTATAGTTGATAGTTGGCCACTACCTGAGAAGACAATGAAGCAGAAAGGATTGTCTGTCGTTTACTTAACAAAAGGAACACACATAAGGATATTGGACATTAGCATATCCCCCTCAATAAAATGACTACAATAAACTGCAAGACCACAAAGCAGACCCTAAACAAAAAATTGCTAATAAAACCGTTGGATGGAAACATGAAAATTTCATCACGCAAAAATCCCTCACATAGACAAAAATATAACAGGCGGTTCAGCTCAAGCCCACCTTTGACATGAGCAAAGCAGCAGAATAATTAACAAAAAGGTAAAGTATGATGAAAGTGTACGGCAAATGATACATTGTTTGAAAATTTTATATTGTGGTACACATACGCAATAAAGAAATGTTGATAAAACTGATATACTCGTTTTGTAATAATTATAATTTATATTTCATAAGAAATAATATGTTCATGTAAAATGGCTCATCTAGTGCAAGTAGAAACAAAGAGTTCTTTGTAAGTACCGAATGGTAAGGAAATTAAACAATGGAATGGGTACATAAAGGGCTTAAAAGTCAATTCATGTGTGGAAAAAATTAATGGACCAATAGTGGGATTTGATTGCATAAAAAATGCAAGTTTTAATCATTTTCGACAAGCTAAGCAAAGCTTTGAAGGTCTTTTATTATCTACAAAAAGGAAAAAATACTATCTGAAAAGAAAAGAGTTCCACAATGATTTGTCAAGTACAAATACCACTAAAGAAATTGAATGTGATTCCAAGGTAATTATTGTCATCCTCCATTAGTCTTGTACAGGCAAAATCACGCAACAATGATAGAGGGTAAAGTAAATGGAAAAACGGAGACATTTTTAATATTTTTTAAGATTCATGAGTGTGCCCATATAAATAAGTTATATGAAGTACAGAATGATGAAGAAAGTTGAAAGTTGTTTATCTATTGTGAGTACAGGAAGAGACCATCAATAATCTTTTGCATACAATGATAAATTACTTATTGTGTAAAATGGTAACTCTGTTCCTCTTCATTTTCAGTGAGTTTGCAAAAAAGTTGCGATGAGTTTTGACTTGATGATGTGCATAACAACGTGTGTAAATTTAACCCACCCGTGTACAGCAAGCAATTCACTTAAGAGAAAAACCAAATTGACTTTTACAACGACATACATACATTTATATCATACGGCAGTAGCGTCGTTATTTGTTAGTGGAGCAAGTTTATGAACTGACTCTCTTCGTATCACCAAACAAAACAGATTATGTTTTAGAAATAGACTCTCATCAGTAAATCGGGTGCTCTGTGCCTTCGCTGTTGCTCGGGGTAAATAAACATGCATTCAGTATTATAGAAAACCCTATCACCACCACAGAAACATGTTACCCTCTATCTCTGTGGACTTTTCGGATCGGGAGTTCTTAAAGTTCTTGGTGCCTGTGAGAGCTACATAAACATGTGAACATAACCGCCCACCTACATCTACACAAAATTGATTTTATGTGTTGAACACCACAATGTACTATGTGCAAGTATTTATCCTGTAAGCACACAGACACAATGTGTGTCTTATCTTCCAACATAAATATTCTTAGTAAATTACCAAGTCCCATCCCAGAAACCTTTCTTTACTTCATACACAAGTAAATCTAAACCAGAAACAATTTCATATACCTTACGAAAAATCGAATCGTTTCTTACGACATTGCACAGAGTAAAATACATAGAACGATATGGAGCCACTTCAATTTGAAGTGTACCACACACAAAAGCATGGAAATAGCTTCCAGAGTACTACAATGCAGAATATACATAGATGAGTTTAAAGAATGATACTATGAATACTACAAAAATGCAAATTGTTATTATAGCTGTAACTGTAACTAACCTAGCCATGCGTTAATCTCCAAAAATCGGTATAAGGGCGGAGTAAAGATTTTAATCTTGAGATCTTGTAGATTGTGCAGGCTTTGCAGATAAGAAACACTCAGGCATATTGACAAAAATGAGGGAAGCTAAAGGTTAAGAAAATACTAAACACATCCAAGACTTTATTCTGGCCATATATAGGTATATAATATAATATTATACACAATACAGGGAAGAACATGATGAACGGATATTGCTTCTTGTAAGTTTGTTTCTCTTTACTTAGTCTGCTTCTTCTTCAATTCATTTATTCAAGTCAAGTGTATATAGAGATGCCTACAGGGAAACGTCTGAAGAATCAATGCTTAAACATGCTCGCATTGATGAGATGCGTGTTTCTAGTATGAATAATAATTTCATGTACGTAATAAATACACATACTGAACGCTTCCATGCACATAAACATGTTATACTAGTAGAACTCAACTGTTTATATAAACACAACTTGCCCTGAATTCGAAATTCATATTTTGCACATATTTTTCTTGTAAAATTCGATAAATCTAAGTAGGCGTACATTTATATATGAAGTACAGAAGGCAGTGTATGTATAAATGGGATTTACACACAGTTTGACTCTTGTTTGTGGATTAGGAGTGTGGAATATGAATAGGGTTTTTCAAACACTTGTTCCAACACGTACCTATATTGTACTGAACACTTTTATGCATGTTTCTCATCTTTTACAAGATGAATGGGTGGTGCGTCTCATCGGAGTACATAATGTGAATTAATTGACTGTAAAAAGCCACGCAAAAATAATGCTGATAAAGTTTTGAAAGAATTTAGAAGTTTACAGACTTCCACCCTTCTTGTTATTTACATCCAATCAAAGTGAAACGAAACAACTAGTAAACATATTACATGTTAAATAAATAAATAAACGATTAACGAGTTTAGTTTAGTTCATGGTCAGGATAATTATTATTGCCACTGCTGCATTTCTTCGAATATGTAACTAACTCCTTCGTTTTAATGAAGCATGGCTTTAGAAATAATTGCAGAGATGTACTTGTACTTGCTCTTTTATCATTGCTACACGAAATATCAAACGAAACTCTCAAAAACCAGTATGGTCCAAGTCAATTAGTCTCAGATATGATTTTCACAAAAATTCAACTGACACAACATCTCAATTAGCTCCTGAGCGCAGCATTTCCCTTTTTCTTTACTGCATTATTAGCATTATTAATTGCTTTTCCATCCATGCCATGCTTTCCCATCACACACCAACAGAAAATAAAATAATTAACATAAGTACACGAAGAATATATTAATACAAAAATATTTTTGCAAATATTGAAAAAATTCTCTTATTTCAACTTTTCTTCATTAATTAACTTTGGTTACAATACACGAACGATTCAGAGAAATACTAATTAGCAAGTCGTTTTCATGAGAGCGAAGACTTTCGACACAGACTATTCAAATCAGAATCTCACCTTTAAAAAAATCCTATTGCGCAACGAGTCGTTACATATTTTCAGAATTTAGTAATGAAAAAACTTACTTGATGAGATGCACTTACAGATATTACGTGAAAGATTTGTGCATTAAAATTCTGCCACAGTGTTGATCTCCTCATAAATTATTTCCTTGTTGCTTTGATTTGATATTTGTTCTCAAGAAGAATACATTATAAAATAAACCACTTGATATTTCAACTGGAATCCACAATGCATCTCTTTACTACTACACAATTTTTCCATTAAACTACATCCAAGTTTGCAAAAATGCAGAAATTGTGAAGTGCCTTTGTGAATGTGAATTGTACATCAATCATGAAGTGGATCATTCTTCGGTATAATGAAAAGGACATATGACCCAATAAATTCCCAGCCTAAAGACACTCAAGAATCACTTAGCGGAACGCCTTATAAATATCATCATAAAATCATATTACTATTGCCTACTTATTTTTAGCCCGGAAAGCTCATACTCTCTACAACACCCTATATACCTACACCAGTTTTTCATGCACAGAATGGATTTACATAGAATTATATGCATGAATAAATCTATCTATATAACACAATACAACATAAAGCCAAAAAATAATATTGTTGCATTATTGCATAGAGGTAGGTAAGTAAACCTGGTAAGTATATAATAACAATCTATATAACTCATCTTGTAGATCTACCGATTTTGTATGAATATAAAATATGCAATAACTTTATCTTGGATTATAAGTTCGTTCATCGTATTGTATGCATGATTTCTTCTGAAGCCCAGAAGTGACTGATAATACGTCAAATATATATATGAGATCATAACGTAATCTTGTATTGGTTCATATAAAATATATCCATAGGCTTTATAGTAGTATGTTCTCCAACAATGCATGTATACATTTTAAAAGAGTTTTTCCATGTAAAAAGCCAACAAGCCGGCTACTCATTCCAATACAGAACCACCACAACATTATACAAACACTCCATGCACTACTATCTGTATATATGCTACACATTTACATATAGCCACTAGAAAAACACATAGCGAAAAATGTCTGGTGTTTTTCTGCTGAGACTGCAGAACGTGTAAAAAATGGGGTACACTCACCCGTGTGTGTGTGTGCTGTATAAGTGGTTGGAGTAGAGTACATAAATATATAATATAAAGAAAGACATGGATGTAGCTCCACATGTAGGTAGAGATGATATTATAGATTTTATAATCCCATGATACATTGCAGCAGCATCAGTCAAGAGTATAATATCTAATACGATACATAAATCCAGCCAGAATCCACATTGGCTATGCTGTAATTGCTTACATTCACTGCACGTCTATAGATTCAAGTAAAACATATAAACGCAAGTAACGTAACCAGTCGAGATGAACAAGGCTAGACAAAGTAAGCCTGGAGCTTCATTTTGACAGTTCACAAATCACTGTACAAAAGAGTTGCA
Organism: Pogonognathellus flavescens; assembly: GCA_019776165.1. NCBI lineage: Eukaryota > Metazoa > Arthropoda > Collembola > Entomobryomorpha > Tomoceridae > Pogonognathellus > Pogonognathellus flavescens. The sequence continues at coordinate 3,913 of JABASD010000662.1, read as the reverse complement.
GTTGCAGCTTGCTTGACTTGCCCACAGTTATTGCCTCTACTCCACTAGACTACATTGCAGATATTCAAAACATCGTTACTGAAAGCAAAATTAGATAATACAATCTTATTGTCGTCGTATATTCGCATCGCATGGTCCCAAGAAAAGTGTGGTAAGAAAGTGAGTCCTAGATTTGATGAGCGTCGTCGTTGCAGTACGAGTCTTTGAGCTTTAGCTTATAGGTAATCGCAGAAAATGCAATGAAATGAGGTAATCTTTCTGCATGTACATTTCTCCTTTTCTGCATATATACACACGCTACACTACAACCAACACAATATATTCATTGTGCATTCTTCCATTATTCTCCTCTGTAATCATCTAGGCATTATATTTGCTCAGTCTTCACAGATCCTCACTAAAACCCAAACAGCAGTTTCTCCTCTGGATTTTAAACAGTTATATATAGAGCTATAGTATGCATATACTTACTAGAACATTCAGGTTAGTTAATAACAACTGCACTTGTGACATTACACTATATACATGGTACATTCTATGCTCCTACTACTTGTATGCTCTATATGCTCACACCCCTTTTACTATATGGACAAAATAAGTATGAAATATATGTATCAAGTGACCCTAACAGAAGAATGATTTTTGTTCTTTATTTTTGCAATTGTAATTGTAAAGAATGCAAGTTAAAGTGTAAATATAACGAAAAGGGGTGGCGGAGCCAGAAACGTCTCACACATTTCCCCTTTGATTGTAAATGACAGGTAGAGTAAAGGTATAGGAATATTTTGGGGAGTACAGAGTGTTGGGAAAGGATTGTACAGACTGTGGTATTTTGTGTAAAAATGTTTGAGGAGCTGATTTCTTACCTCGTGAGGTTTGGGGTAGACATGACTGCAGTGTGGAGTATGAAGGGCACCCTGATGATTATGTTGACTATTGGCGTGAAGAAGACTGGGCTTTGAAGACGGTTGCTGCGAAAATGTAGCACAATGAGCAAAGGGAATTCCGGATAAAATATTCCAGTTGCTCACGCACAACAGTACAAACAGAAGCTCTGGTAATTGGAACAGTCTTAACATGGAACAGGCTCGTCGGCTCAGCTTCTTCGCCAACGTCTGTTGATTTTGATTTTGATGGGAGAGCGATTGAGATCGAGCAAATAGCTGAGAGGCACAACGGCCATCGCTTGTCCCCACATGAAATCGCCAGTCATTAGCCAACGAAAACGAATCTGTCCGCCTCATTCTCAAGTCACAATCCATTTCACACTTTTCCAGTCAAAATTGTCCGGAGTAGCACCACCGTCGTCGTCGCTCGCCAAAATCACCGGGGACAAATACCAGTTCTATTATTTATAGACCTGAAGATTGATTATTGCAAAGAGCTGAGCTGTAATATCCTTAGCCAAGTCCTTCTTCTGTTATCACTGTGTCAATTCTGAGTATTGAGTTATGTGTTTCATTTTTATGAATTGTGCCATCCAATAACGAATGTACTTTGTGCCCTAACTTGAGTTAATCATGAAACAATATTAGTCGGTGACAGTACGTGTGTATAAGATATTCCAACCCGCCTATAGTTCTTACTTGGTTGGGCAAAGGTATATCAATACAGATAAATAACGAGACGATAGTTAGAGTTCTGTTTCAATGATCATTTTTGATGAGTATTTTCGTCTCGGAGGTTTGAAATAAACTTGTAGGAAAGACTAAACCTAATTGAGTAGATGATACGTACATTTTTCTGGATTTAAAGCACATAGGAGCAGTAGCACATGGAATTCATAATTAATTCCTTGAGTTTGAGGCTTATGTCGATATTCACATGTCCAGTTCATTTTTACGATACAAATCCTTTTTCTGTCAAGGTTTTTCTTTTAGGTCATCTTTATTTCTTCTGAACACGCGATAATGGAAACCAAGTAATTGTGAAGAGTACTTTAGCGAATGAGTCGTTGCACAATTAAAAGAATGGAACTATTCAAACAGTCGGATTTTATGACATGTTCAAATAACTGTGTGAGTGAATATTGTCGTTTGCAGTTCAATCAGATGAATAGTCCGCACAGACAGAAGAACAAGCTGCGAATCCAGACGACGAGGTAACTTGATCTTTGTCACAGTCATCAACTTAAACAAAACAAAGAAAGGACAACATGAGACGATTATTGTAGAATTGCACAGAGATGTAGTAACTACGTCTACGTGCTTTACCTATAAACTAAAACAAACTTTCCAAATTTATTTGCATATTATGACAACATTGATAATCTACAGACTGTCTCTATTTGGACTGCAAATAACTACTCAATAAAAAATATAACATTCCCCTCCAAAGTGCAGCAGATCAAGTTTACAAACAATTTAAGAAAGCTTTTCTGTAAATGTAACTTGACATTCTCACACAAAATTTCCCAAGGTACAAAAGACACATAAAATCAGGGAAAACACATTTACCAATAGTTAATAGCTCTATATGTGTACCTAATGTAAAGACGATTGTATAGCTGCTGTGACTCTTAACTCTGAACTTAGGAAATTACCTGTGGAACAATACAGAAATTGAAGAGGAGAAGCCCCGAAGACCACAGAGCAGACCACAGAGAGCACAGACTTGGTGTGTAATAATGTGAATATAATGAATTGAATTGTTGAACCAAATAAACCTTCTAGGTCTCAAAGTTTTCAACCTAATCTGTGAAAAGGAATAATAAAAACTAGAATACCTACCTACATTTGCGTAGTCTGTCTGTGTGTGTACTGCAGAAACACGGACACTGTGAGTGGCCACACTGAAGAAGACACTGGTTGTGCAGAATGTACGTTGTAGACTGAATGGAGGAGCAGCAGCAACCACGATAAGTACAAATAGCCTTGCCTCTGAAGAAGATGATGATTTTGTGTTGCGGTGGTTGTTCCTCCACAGAGTTAAGTAGTCAGTGCAATAAGCAGCAGAACAGACAGACAGATTCGCAGAGATTACCTATATGAATGTATTACAGGTAGGTAAATGTAAAGGAGTAGTCTTGAGTAAAGAGTTGAAATAAAGTAAATGTTCTCCTTGCTCGTTCGACTGACTGACTGACTCTAAATGACTCAACCGAGTGAACTAAACAGACTTCCAAGCCAATCCAAAATCCAACCTCAGTCCATGCCTTTTACACACTACTACATACATACATACATTATTTATATATCAGTACGTACACATGTAACAGTCAATACGCGGAGACTCTCGGCTGCAATGTGCACGCTACACGTTGCAACTCACATTATTAGTAGAATCCCAAGTACGAAGTACAATGGAAAAGGATTGCAATTGCATTAATGCATGCTCCATTCCAATTCTCTCTCTCTCTCTCGTCTTTACTAAACTACCTAAGTATTGTAGCTATCTATTATCTATTCACCTAGCTACGTTCTTCCATCACCTGCTCTTCCACACACATACACAGAATATACACACAATAAATATACAAATACGGATAATACTCGTATAGGATCGTATAATGCATATAAATACAATCGCATAACATTATAACATAATATTATTCTATTACTAAAAGCACGAATCCTATTACTTAGACAAAGCCGTCCTTTACAGGATTAATACTGACTTGCTCAACTTTGTTCAATATAACTACTTAAACTGAAATGTATCATCATAATTAATAAGCATCATGTGCCGGCCATTCCAACTTAATCTCGGGAGAATCTGTAAAAATCCAACTTCTGTATCATCTCTTAAATAATTAAACTAAACTATTGTAACAATGTAATGCAGGCCTTTGCCATCATAACAAGAAAACTAACATCAAGCAGTCCTACGGGACCTCACGAGGTAAGACGAGGATACAAACAATGGCATTAGTAATTTTTTTAACCAAACAAAAGCATAAACAACACCAAAAGAA
>JABASD010000661.1:0-63307 GCA_019776165.1 Pogonognathellus flavescens | reverse complement strand
TCCCAAAACGGAGTATGAAAATGAATGGGAAAATAAACCACTTATTCCGTAGGGGGAGGTAGCTGCAGCTATCGAATACAGGGTACACTTTAAACACCTTGGGTAATACCATACAAGGGCAATACACATAATTATTACGTATAAAATATTTTTCTCATTTTTTACACATTATGATTCATGTTACGTTGAATATTAATAAAGCTATGTAAATCTTCAAAGCGAAAACATTACCAAATCTAAACTAGGAAATGTGTCATTAATGCTTTGCGGTAGTGTTACATGTATTTTGACTATTACATAAATTATAAATATTTTATACAGATGTACAGATACAAATGCAATATCTGCAAATGTAGTATTATTGCTAACATACACACAAATCTTAAGTCTAGCATGAAACTCATTAACAATGTAAGTAAATGAAACGAGGAACTTGTAGTTTACTATATTGTACATGAAAATCATTGATCATTGACAATTTTTAGTATTTTCAGTTGCAGATACCAGATACAGTGTTATAAGCAGTTATAGGTAACCAAGTAGTACAATTCTTAGCGCAGTCGTAATTTCGGCCTATAAACGTTTAACTATGTTTCTTCTTCCCGAATAATTCCCAATCGCATGCCGACTTGTTTCACGGAATTGATTACTTCTTCTTGGACCAGATTAAAACTCATGGCCAACAGGGAAATGCCAAAGAGAAGGTATAATGAGCATAGGGCTATGCTTACCTTAATAAACCGTGTAATAAAATATTCATATTCATTATTCAATTAATTCTTGCTATTTTAGGTATAGTCATAGTTTGCAATATTTTTTATACTAACCTCAGCAGAATTATTTTGCACTCTTGTGGCTGGAACAAAATCCCCAAAGCCTATAGTCGTGAGAGTAATGAAACAAAAATAAGCCGAGTCTAGAAAGTCCCAGTTTTCCCACCCCGAAAAGAGAACAGCTCCGAAAAGAATATAACTCAGCACGAGAAGGAGACATAGGAGAATCGGAACGGCTTTCTTGGGTTCTTCTTCAACACCATAAACATATTCATCTGCATCTTCATCCCAGTAGTCTTCAACATACTTTATAATTCACAGACACAACATCGGTTAACACAATTTTGGATCTTGGATTTTGCATAAATATTTTGTAACTGCCTTATAATACTGACCTGTCTAGCTGTCTATACATAGAAAAGATAATGATGCATTTCTCTATGTGCATTTTTACCCCAAATTTGATTGCGTAAATTTAATAGTCCGTCATTAAGTGCGTTTTCCTCCAAACAATTATTTATGGTGACTGCATAGCCTGACTGCCTGGAACATGAACATGAATGTCATAATCCCGACGGGTACCTCCTGTCAAGGCAATTGTATTCATTCTCCAGGAATTGTGTCTCGGATATTTGACATTGCAAAGTTTCAGCAGAACCTTTATTGCTCTTTTATATTGCAGATAAGATGTTACATGTACATGTCCTCCTTTGTGCTTTTCCTTGTATACACCTTTTCAATAACTATATAGCTATACAAGTGTAAAAGCAGTCAGAAGCAATTTTGTATTAGGTACTTCGAGTAATAGGCCAGAATAATTGACTATGAGTGAATGTACCTAAATGTCTTACTTACGTAAGTCACAGATATTTCTAGTACTTCCTTTACATATTTTACTACCTCCGAGAATGTCAGTCCTGTGCTTAAGACGATTACATTACATAATTTACTTACGTAAGTCTAATTGACAAAAACGTGCCTGTGTAAACGTAAAAATTTAGAATGAGGCTAAACGTCATTATTTGTAGTGTTGAGCTATAAAAGAGAAGAAAATGACTCCGCAAGAAGTGAAGGCGTCATAATAGACGATTTAAAAAACATTTTCGCTTTATAGGTGCATAATAATGTTTGTGTTTACTATGAGTGCGATTCCAAGGTGTAAGGTGTAATCCGTTCTACCAGGTAAACCGTAAGTACCATGATCAGGGGGAAGCAGATTATATTTGTACGGTATGCACTACCTCTAGGTACACAAGGTACACATCCATAAGTAGAAAACAAGATATACAAAAAAGACGATTTGACGCGTAAAGCCCAAAGTCCGCGTGTTTTCCTTACAAACCAGTTTAATGAGTAGAGCTTAAACATATGATCATACTATAATGATGCATTGAATCTTGAATCAAAGCCACACATGATTCAGAGTAACTATTCGAGCTGAGATTATTTCTTATATTCAACCTGTACTTATAGTTGAAAGATTGTAATTTGTGAATACTAAAGAATATTTGCATACTCGCAGAAAGATGATACGAAATCCAAACAAGATCAAGTGGAAGGTTAAGGCCTTCATCAATCTGAATGTGTGGAGAAGGAGCAATGAGCAAAATTCTGAGTTATTAATTCTATTGCAGACCGTCTCACTTTCGAAAAAGTCTCAAGAGTACCTATAAGTATACTATAATATAAGACTGCACATCTACGTTAATGACGGAGGTATGTAGACAAAGCATACCTATACACTCTACAGAACAACATAGCAATTGAGTTGTATTGTATATAGATGTGAATACGACTAAACACAATGTACATACACAACACAAGTAAATAGATGGTATTTGTCTACATCATCTTGTCTGGATAGAAGATGAGATTATTTCTAAGAATCAGGTTTAGCCAACGCAGCCCTTGTTAATGTACCTACTTTACTTGGCTCTCTTCTAATGAAAAATGCAAACAACTGGTTTTTTGCAGGAGGCTGGAAATCCTAAGCTTTTGGCTCATACCTACATTGTACCACTTGCAACTTGTCATTGATGCGTACATCTTCTACCCAGTAACGAAATGAATTCCTTCTGTAGATGTAGATAAGGCATAAAGGAGTATTATCTCTTTCATTCATGAGCTGCGACTCGGATCGAGACACAAATACAAATAAAGAGTAAAACCATAGCAGAGATTGATATTGTATAAGTTTTCATTTAGGACCACAGAAAAAGGTTTCAATTGCGGTCAATTTGTCCCAATTTGTTTTAATTCATTCGTATTTTTATGTGCGTTTGTGACATCAGTGTGGTGATATAACTGTCATTGCGAGGCAACATGACACATTCAGTTGAAAACAGTAAAGCAGAGGGTGAGTGTGCAGATACTTCTGTGGAAGTTTCTGTGCCCACATGTAAAAGTGATACTGAAAATGGTATTTTAAAACACAGTGATATCATTAATGAAATTCCATTGCAAGGGATGGACGAGAAAGATATTTCTGTAAAGGAAAATTATATCAATGGACAAATCGATAGTATGCAACAGGAAGGTTGTGACAGTCCTCCTGTGCTGGAAATGGGACATCCTAAGCAAAATGGAAATTCTTGTGTACAAAAAAACTCTCATATATTTCACAATGTGCACATTGAAGATGAAATAGTTAAGGCGGAACTAGAAACTAACGAAGTGCCAGAGAAAAAGACAAATTTCTTTAAAAAGTATTTTCTTAAGAAAACCAAAGGACTGACAAGGCGACAAGTATTGATTTTAGTAGTATTTGCGTTTGTGGAATTGTTTGCTGCTACTGTGATATCTATACAAGCTCCATTCTATCCCAAAGAGGTATATTATAAAAGTGCCTCATAAGCTTTATTTACATATTCTACCATAATACCGAATCTTCTACAATATTAATGTTGTGTACCTCATTATAGGCAGAAAACAAAGGAGCTACTGCGACACAACATGGAATGGTGTTCGCTGTTTTTGAACTTGTAGTATTTATAATGTCTCCAATTTTCGGAATGAAGGTAATTTTTACTTAAGTAAACAATACTTTGAATCATGTAAGTTAATGTAAGCAAAAGAGGAATACAAAGACATTCTTTCATGTGTATCTGTGTATGAAAACAAGATATAATGATTTGTTTTTATATAATTTGTAGATGAATATATGGAACCCTAAGAAAATATTCAACTACGGAATATTTGTGACGGGAGCTAGTTGTTTTATATTTGGGTAACAGCCAATACTGTACATGAATTAATCACATGCATGATGCAATATAAATAGCTTCACTATAATTACAGATTATACCTATTACATTGAATTTTTGTTGTGTTTATATTTTTAGGTTTCTTAACAAAATAGAAAGCTCATATTGGTTCATAGTGATCTCGATTATTGTTCGTGCCATAGAAGCTGTAGGAGATGCCGCATTCGTTACAGCCTCATTTACCATTATTGCTCTCGAATTTCCCGATTCTGTAGCTACAACATTTGTAAGTATTTTTTGTTTCTTTTTTATATATTCCTACATATGTAAACATCAACCAGATCTACTTCCCATATTTAATTGGTCCATTTCCCACTTTTCATAAAACGTTTTTAATGACAATAGGCAACAATGGAAACCTTTTATGGGTTTGGAATGATCTTGGGACCCACGCTAGGCGGTTTCTTGTACTATGTAAGTTCATAAAATTTTATTATAATCTAATTTTCACTAACAGTTTAAGACAGTTAATTTTATAGCCAGACAAGTTGGCTAACTGTGACTTGATTCATTTATCTTCATTCAGTTGCATATTTTTTAAATTGTCTAGATTGGTGGTTATTTATTTCCATTTGCGATTATGGGTGGAAGTCTCTTTGTGTGTGCTATAGCCACACATTTCATACTACCAAGTATTGACACGAATGTTGAATTGGAAACTGTAGACGATGATACCAAGTCCCCTATTTCTCCCCCACCCGTTTCCAGTGGATTCGCAATTTTCAAACTGGTTACTATACCTGCTGTAGCCCTTATAGCTTACAGTATTGTATCAACCGCAGCGGGAATCGGATTTTTGTCGGATACTCTTCAACATCATTTAGATAAGGTACCTATAACATGATCACAATAATCTCTAGATACTGCAGGTACACTGTATATACCTACCTGAATAAATGTGTATAAAGGTAGAATGAGAAAAATTAATAAATGTGTAATTTTTTGCAGTTTTCGATTACGAAGGAATACATTGTGGGATGTATTTTTGTTTTGCATGGAGGCACATATGCTTTGACGGCACCCTTATGGGGCAAAGTTTGCGATAAAGTGAAACAGCAGAAATATATTACTCTGGTCGGTGCCTTGTTTACTATAGTGGGATTTTTAATAATAGGACCTGCGCCAATTTTTCCTGTAGAACCGTAAGTACAGTACCTTCATCATTTAAGAAAATTACCTTTCGCCAACTGCAAAAAACAAAACTTGCTATTTATATGTATATTATATTTTTTGTTTGCAGAAATCTTTGGGGAACTTGCATTGGGCTTGTTTTATTCGGATTAGGTATCGGAGCGACATTAGTTTCTGCCTTTATGCAGATAATGGCAGATGCATTGTGAGTAATAAACATATCTTACGACAGTGATAATAATAAACATTAAACGCTCATTGGTGCAGATCAGATTCATCCGGTCTAACACTAAACTTGAGACACATTATTAATTTACGCGTTTGCTTTTTTAGAGCAAATGGCTATCCAGAAGACGTATCAACTTATGGACAAGTATCAGGTCTATGGACATCTATGGCCGCTCTTGGATTTTTCATTGGCCCTTTGGCAGGTATTGCTTTCATGATCATGCCTTATATAAATTATCATCTTATGCAAGTGTAGAAAAAAACTAAAATGCCATTTTGCACTTCAGGTGGAATATTACTGGACCATGTTGGATTTCGGAATGGAACACTTTTTGTGATAGCTGGCCAAGTTATTCTTGTAAGTATGAAGTATATTTATCTAGCTACTTTAGATACGTTTACTGCAAGAAAGTGAATTGAAATTTTTACTTATTTACTATATATGCCATTTTTATTACTATTTATTATTGCAGGTTGGCCTTGTAAGTTTTTATATAATACTAATGCATAAGAAGAGCCGAACGATTTGTCTACAGCAGATGGAATCAGCGCCTGAAGGTGGTCAACGTGTAAATGGACGTGGATTTACGTCAATATCTGATTTTGCTTTAGATAATGCATCTTATACTCCTTCCAATACTGACATTGGCGGTGTAATTGAGAAGAGGTGATAAAGAAGTAGTTTTTTAGTCTTTTTCAACTGTTCAGCTGCCATTTAAACGTATTTGTATTTTTGCCGACGGAAAGATCATATCAGTGCTACATATTTGAGTATTCTCGTATACTCTTATTTGTTACGTAATTACACGTACATACGTGTGCAAGTTTTACTGCACTGTTACCCTGTCACAATTTACTACCCTCTTGTCTTTCTGACGTGCCATTATCATAGAGTATAATACTAAAATTAAGTACAAATTATTATATAAGGAATGCATGTGCTTAATAAAAGCTATATAATATTATAGCCTTGTTAAGATACAAACATGTTGTAATAAAAAATTTAGAAAAGAAAAGCTTACAAATCTGTCTGGTGGCAGTGGCTTGATATGGCTCACTCGTGTTGGACCTTTGTGTATTTCAAATTCATCAGTTATCATGGCATCTTCAGCATATTTGTTGAACAGAACGGGTAAATTACGTGCGCTTTGAGCATAAGCTGGTTCGGCAGAACGTGAAGATCTCTGAAAACATTTTTATCCATTCCATCCAAGGTCATAGTAAAGTAGAAACAAAATGCATCTTTAGGTATCAACCCATAATTATATAACAATATCAGAAATACCAAGGCCAAGAACTAGTATTGGTAAAAATTATTAATTATATTGATAATTCACCTGTCTGAATTACAATAGACTAAATTAATATACATGCATCTTTAGAACACGAGACATTTTCTCAACTCGATTAGGTTGTCAGACTCTTGAGTGTTCATGCACATGCACGAATGCCTTACGCAATCAACAAAAACTAGGTCGATCTCGATAGCTACGCCAAAATTAAACTCCTTATACATACACACATACAGTGCAACTATAAATCTTTTAAGAGTCCATTCGCATTCGTTTCACACTCATCTTTCAATGTGAGTACTGTGCAAGCAAGTAAAGCAATAAGTATACAGTGTACTCTGTTCGTTATTTCTTTGAAAATTCCAAAAAAAATTATGATGATTCATATTTACAATTCCCTATCAACCTGACATTTCAATATTGATGTACAAGGAAGTTTTGTGCCAAAGAAAACATTCTTAGGTATGCATCTACAGAGTACAAATAATTAGTTAACAATATACTACTCGCATACGCCACATCACAATAAACATTCACCTGTCTACATTTGATCAGTGTGCTAATACAAATAAAGATACAATCGACTGTTAAAAATCGTCTGAGCTACTAATTGTATGTAAATGTAGTATTACATAATTCTCTTGACTGTATATGTAATACATGCATGCATATCACAATGTACCAGAAGAATCCAAAAGTTGTACCTGATGTTGGTGAGCATGAAATGTATTATATCGGGGATGACTGTACGGCCGTAAGTGTGGTGGAGATGCAGATAATCTCGGTGCAGGAGGTGCTGCAATGGTTCTCAAATCATCGTCAGAATGGACTCTCCTAAATCATTTAATTTATCATTAAATCTGTCCTCTCCGTCATTTCCTCTTACTTATTGTTAGTAGCTAATAGTAAACGAACCCTGCTCAAAACAAAATAACATACATAGTAGGTAGGTATACAACCTTACAAATCTATCCTATAGGTATTACAGTGTAGGGACGGTAAGTTGTAAGTAATGTAAGTGATAGAGCAGTAGTGGTAATGTAAACAGAGTTGAGGTTGAGTAAATTGAGTATCATCACCACCATGAACACCATAGGCACACACACACACACACACAATGTCTGTTCTGTTCAAATGGTGTGTGTAATAAAATTTGCTATGAACTGAATTAGGCTATTACAATTCAACGTAACCATCAAACGCTTCCTTGTGGATGCTTTGCAAGGCAAAGGCTGTGGATAGATTGGGTTATACATTCTAATAAAGTGAGGCAGAGAGATAAGAATTCCACAATCTACAATGAAATAGAATGTTTAACCTAGCATACACTCGAGGAGCCATGAATTTCGTTTCCGGGAGTGCGGCGATCTTCATAGCGAGCTTGGCGGTCAGAACCATGAAGTTTTACCTTCAGTTTCATTCCCTGACCATCCACAAACAAAAATTACCCTGGAAATTGGTTATCGCTTGGTTATCTCACCTGACTGGAGTGTCTGCCATGGAGAATGTTGAAGGATCTGAGAAGGCAGAGTCTGCACTCCTTTGGGAGATTCGGGCTGAACGCCTGATATTGGACCTCTTCATTCCCCTTGGATTCCTACAGCAAACAAAATTGGCAGAGTCCATATTAAATCAACACATATGACCGTAATATGGAACTTTATCATTTATTTAACATCTCTGCTTCGGCAATGTCAATGAAATCAAGTTTTTTCGTCTACGCTGACCTAGAATTTAATTCTTTGGTGCAGACTGAGTATTAATCAAGGCTGTATTTTCTTTGTTGACCCTACACTTGAATTTATGGAGTAGATGTTACCATGAACTTCACGAATTCATTGAATTCCAGAGTTCCAGCAAGAAACTCACCTTGATTGCAGAGTAATCTACTTTTCCATGCAGTTTGCAAACATTCGTGTGATAAGAGAACAAAGTTTCCATGATATTTTGCAAAGGGGCTTGCAAAATGCATATCTCCAGATAAAGGTTACTCATTTTCATATCCAGACTATATAGTACATATTATTAACAGTCTAACCCTGGATGTTTTACTGATGCTGATGCTCTGAGGCTACGAGAGCGCCGAAAAGTTCCAGGATGCCTTCTCATTGGTCTCTGTCTTCTCGTACACATGAAACAGCAAACCTGCAGTAAATAAAGTGCCTGGATAACATACTGGTAAATATTTACATGAATAAATTATATACGTCCAATCTATCCTCCAGGATACCTCACATCCATCCATCCCTGGGTAAATGTATCTATGGGCAATCTCTAATAGTTAGTTTACACGTGGAATTTTCTGTTGATTTACTAGAATATTGGAAACCATACTTTTTTATTAGCACATTCATAATCCTAGTAATTCTTTATGCTATAATATAACCAAGATGTGTTTAAAAAGGTATTTAAAAGGCTTCCATAAATTAGGATTTGTACAGCTTTTCAAATAAACAGTCATCTCCATGTAAGTGCAAAGCCATGAAACATAGACTCTTCCCAAATATACAAAGTAACTCAACAGCGCGAATTCGACCTTTGCAGTGTTGGCTTCATTGAATTAATTCTCAATGTCAGTTTCCGCTTCACGTGTTTAGTAAACGTTTAGAGGGATGCTATACCATTGATTATAGATTAGATGAAGTATAAAAATAATAACAGGAAGTGGATACGCCAACTTCGACTAAAAAATAAAGTCTTGTATTAGGTATAATGTTTATCAATGATCTTGGATGCATCCATAACCATAATCGTCAACTCAAAGTGCAAGAATAACAGGTTTATTTCCACGTTTAGTATGTGAATGCATAATAATAACTGAAAGCTTGTAAAGGCAATAGAGGGTCAGCAAGTATTTTACGCAATGTATTTAAATTAATGACACGTTAGGTCAATCCCACATGCTACAATGTATATTTTATCTCACTCTGTTAGCATGGATTTCTACCAAAATAAATGTGTGGCAGGTATTTTGCAAATAAATTGTTATTATACATACCTATGTAGTAGCTCATGTTATATAATACTTATTAAATGTGTAGGTAGTATTTGTATACTATACCACTTATAACCGGGCCATTTTCCTTAATTGTCACGCTAGGTTGTATTATGCAATCTTTTGTCATTTGCTTAAAATTTAAGGTGTGTAGATTTAAATAATTAGTCTTACCTTCCAATAGAGGAACCGGAAGGCATTGGCCATGAAATCTCCAATGTGTGACAAACACAAAAGCATTAATGGTATTCCCAATATTGCGTAGAAAATTGTCACAACTTTTCCCCACACCGTCTTCGGAGATATGTGTCCATAACCTGGAATAATACATAACCACTATAAAGCTTGCCTATAACTTTATTGTATTATTTGCATATGTTTTTTAATCTTAAGTTATATCCACAGTTTTAAAACTCTTAAATTAATGCAAGGCTTGTTAACATTCATTTCAAGGCTCTGTGTAAGAATTATTTTAATATTTATTGCAATTATCGCCCTCTGCTTACCTCCACGTATTTATCTATATACATATACTACACAGTGTAATAATAATAACAGTACTGTGTATTTGTTCAACTTGACACCTATCCCATAGGTACCACAGCATGTCTCACCTCTGCACTACATCCATTTATTGCAATATTCTCTGAACAACAATTTAAGGTCTTAGGAAAATATCGTGGGAATATAATTTATCGCTAAGAATGTATAAAAGGGGATTGCCTATATAATATTATGTCATTATCCTCGGAAAGCTTTTCATGTGCATGGGTAATAAAGAATATTAGATGCTATTGCAAAATATAACCTGAGAACAAAGTACTCTGAAGGTTAAACTACATAATTTTGGTTTGTTCTATATATGTGTAGCAAATTGTCTATGTGCATGAATACATTCTTATTATACCTACTGCTTAAAAACACTCTAATTAATGATATGTGGATGCTTTCTCTTTGTCTTCTCCTTTTTAGGAATTTGGAATTGTATTAACGCGTACTGTGAATCCTCCCTTACTTTAATAACTGTTTCCATATACAATTTACTTCACACATCAACTGCCTGACCTGTTACAGCTTCTTTGGCAAGGAAAATGCCACGGTAGTATATAGTTGACGCAAGAATTTATATCTCCATATGTATTCAGGTCTGTAGGCTTGAATTAATGTTTAGCAAGAACGCAATACCTATACTCTACCAGCTACCATGTACGCTTACTTCGCAAAAATTATTACAAAACATTACTGATCTACTGGCAAAACATCACAGTTGTAATATACATATCACTAAAAGGTACTGTTGTATTTTCTATGCACTTGCTGTATATTCAATTATAGTATGCACCTGAGTAGGTATATAACGTTTGTTCTGCATTGTGCTATCATGCATGGTAAATGACTCCTCGTTCATTTAAGCGATTACCTGACTGACTGGGCAGAAGGTAGTGAAATTATGTGACGTACGTGAATGATCTGTGTTGTTGACCTAACTACTTATTTAAAAAGGTAAGTATAGTGATAGTTAGTTGATGATAGTATTACATTGTTCATTGTATTCCTACTACAGATATAACGTGGCAATTATGTATGGATGGACTTTAAAAAGAAAAATGTTATATAAGATACTAATGTGTAGGTTATACTGTACGTGTATTATTGTATGGACAGTTAACAGTAAAATATTATTGTTGAGATTATGATATAAGCGATAGCAATAGTTACATACATAAAAACAAGAAACACCTCAGCGTTCACTCTCAGTTTCATTTCATTGCATTGTACAGTAAATGTCAGACAACCTCAACATAAACAAGTTTGTGAATTCCCATTTCTAATAGTTAAGTGTAACAATAATTATTGTAACTCCAAGAAAATTGAGAGAAACAGTACAATTGTACTAGCAATACTTTATGAGTTTCTAAAACGCAATTTCTGTAGCAGTCATTCTTAATTTTGACATAGGTTCGTATTTACATATTTGCGTAACTATTTTCTTCTTTCTAGTAGTAATAAACAAAGTGAAGTGGTGAAAAGAGTTCCGGTATAGTTTTATTTGGTGGTTTCAAATTTTCAGGTGTGGAGCAATGAGAGGTTTAAAATCCTTTGCAGTTAAGTCTGCAGTATGTTTGTTGGCAGTCAATATAATTGGTGTGCAATCTCAATGGGTTTGGAATAAAAATCTCAATGCGGATCGAGGAGGTTCTTCTGGAAACAGAGGCAACCAAGGAAATAACCAAGGCAGTTTCTTAAACCAATATGATAACGGAGGCAGAGACAGAGACGTAACAAACGACAGATTCTTTGTAGGACAAACTTCTAATAATCCCTCAGCTTCCAGTAAGATGAAGTGTTCAATTGATTTTCATGCATTTTGCTTAAATACCTACACATAGGATTTTTGCGATGTTTGCTTTGCATGTATTGGATGGGTTGTCTGTCCAGCGTTTGTTTGCTAGTTGTTTTTGTAGTTTGTGTGGGGTTTGTTTAAAATTTAGGATATCAAGCTGGTGGTCAATCCAGACTTTTTCCCGGTGCCATTAGTGCAATTTCCAATTCTATTGGAAACCTTGCAAATGGTGGTGGTGGTCTGGGTAGTCTTGGAGGAGGCGGAGGTAAGAAACTATTGTCTTATACAACCGTAATATTGTAATTATTATGATTTGGCAAGGACAAATGTTATTTTGCACGACAGTATTGGTGTAAGTGCACAGTTGGATTTGTTCATGAATTACACATTCACCAAGAGATAAAGCTTAGTGTTTGTAATTGTTATGTCACACATTTATGGTCATTCATATGGAGTCATTCCTATTTCATTGTGTAGAATGTTGGTAAGGGTTGCATGCAAATAAAACTTAAATCTATCAAGGATTGTATTAAGAATATACTTTAAAAAACGAGGCATGCTCTTCTTTATATCTTTATATAATAATACAAATGGAAGTCGAAGTAGGTATTAGTGGTCATATTTAGAACTCTGGTTATGTGAATGAATCATTAAAAAAGTCAATTTATATTTGTAGAATGTTCCTTAAGTTATGTATAATGTATAATTTTGAATTCATCGAAGCCATAAGGCTCTAAATGATTGTTAACTTCAATTTAATTCGAAGCTTTTTAAATTGGTATTAATTGTCACTAGAGACATATCACGCCAGTTTTGGTCATCTGAGCCAATTAAGAAGTGTTCTTACGTCAATAGGGTCACATACAAACAATACTGCCTTTCTAAACTTAAACAATGCTTCGTAAATCTAGTAAGCTCCTTATTGCATTTATGTGTGCTTTTTATGTCACAAAAGGTGGGATTCTGGGCGTGCTTGGGAGCGTACCACAATTTATTGCAGGACTATTTAGTCCTGGAAGTGCTGCTGGCACTCTGCCAGAGAAACTACCTGAAAATATTAATCCAGGCAGCGGTGGAAGCAGTGGGGGCTCGAATAGTGGGAAATCATGCGACTGTTTTGAAGTTCAAGAGTGTTTCCTTCCATTTAATCAAGACGGAGTAAGTCATGAAATCTCTTCCTTTCCCCTTCCTTGATATTCAACTTTTTAACACTAATACATATTATTTCGCATCAAAATAATATGTTGCAAAAGTTCACAAACATTTCCAAAAGTTTATTTTGCTACGAAGGCATGAAATCATGAAATGTAATGGATCGACAGTAAAATTTTAAACATTAATACTAATTACTATTACTGATTGTAAGATGAAAGGAATACATGCACGTGGAGTATGTGTACAGCAATGTAGTATGTAACATAATTAGTGGTCTAGGTCTACTACTTTTACCGGTCTCTTCTACTTAATTTACGTATACACTTTTACATAACGTATGTATGTAATGTATATGTGCATATATATAGGCGTTCATGTACGTTAATGTTTAATCAACGACTGATAATTTCAATTCTCTTTGTATTATCATAGATAATTGTCGGTAATAGCTCAAAGGCAATGTACGACAAAGACATATATTCTTTATCTCTACCATGTTCATTTTACCGAACATCACTACAGCTTTCGTTGAACTACCTTAGTCATTGTTTTGTTTCTTTGAATATGAGAAAGTGTACAGTACAGAGAAACCTTTTCTTGGAAAAGGAAAAGTAATAATAGTACTACCATACATCAGTAGGTATGTGTATGCTTGTAGTGGTATTGTTACTAATTAATACATTAACAACCAGATAAAAACTTCTCAACAGATACTATTGCAAACAGACAAAGATGATACAAGTTTTGCAAGTAAAAAATTTAGAAATTTTTCATTCGTTGATATTTGAGAATTGATTGATCGATTGACTATTGATGGCGTGTTATATTAATATATTAATCATTACGTAGAACTCCACAGCAGTGCTCCACAATCTAATTTTAATTTCAAGCAATACAATACTTAAAAATCAATATTTAGCCGCTTCAGTATACTTATAATGGAGCTATTTTGTTGGAATCTAATGTATAAGTTATAGTAATATCAAATTTTCATTGATGAAAATATTATCCGTCGGTATTCTGTTTTAACCTTAATGAAGCCCTCAGTTGAAAAACTTAAAATGAGATATCCAACAAAGACGCAGTCAATAGTCATGTCAATTTGCCAGAGTTTAATTTTTGTCAAAGCGAATTGAAATCTTTAAAATCCCAAGGTCGACATAATTGTAAGAAGGAACTGTAAAATAGGAAGTAACTATAAGCCAATTGATAAACTCTTAAATCATTGGAACCCCACTGGCTGCCAATTCAGTTAAAAATCCTTCGCTTATGTCGATGTCACAAATTGTTCTTATATGTGGCTGTCCTTCTGCCACAATTAGTAGATACATCTAAAAATATTCAGTTCAGACACCTAACAACTCTAGCATGCAGTACATATCTGTTAACTACTTGCCCAACTAAGAAAGATACCCACAGTTTCATACATAGAGTTCTCACTGTTAATAAATTTTGCACATTTTGGATTTAGTGTAGCGTACATCAACTACAAATCTATTTTATTTTATTATCTGTAGGTACCCGTATCTGTAGAATTTGTATAATGAAATTAGGTTTATATAACACTCCACACGCACACGTACTGTAGCATAATATATGACACACTAAATTCATTAGACAAGCAACCAGAGAACCATAAAACTTCTATCTATCTTCTTTAGTCGAAAGTATGTCGGCACAGAATCTATTGACTCTTCTAAACTTCTAACTATATATACCTATAGATATGTTTATTTATTCTGATGGCTATTTTTAATCTTGGAAGTGTTAATTGAATGTGTTGCTGAATTAATGTATAATATGAAACAGTGTGATGTGATTCTAAAATGACGGATTTTTGTATCGTAGGGACAAGCAAATTGTGGAGGAGGAAAGAAAATGTGCTGCAGACCAGGAGGAGGAGGAACTCGTTTATTATTTGAGGATCAAGTTCGAGACAGACCTGTAAGAAACAACAGAATTGTTCGACAAGGACTTTTCAGAGAAATTCTACGAGGGAGCAATCAAGTAGTTGATGACACTTTGGATCTTTTCCTTCAACCATTCCTAACTGAGGAAGATCAACAAAAGATTGCTAACCGAATTTTAGACAATTAAATTCATTATATTGATGTAGTAGTATTCACTTATATTATATTATGCAGAATATGCACATAACATGTACTTAAGTAAGAATTACTGTTTAGTTTCTCTTTACAACCCTTATACGCAAAATGTGTGACTATCTTTTGGAATCTAACATTTGTAAATACTTTACAGCTATATTTATTATTTATTTCAACTAGAATACGGAAGCAACTTCCAGATATGTTACTAGTATTTATTATCATGTTCATGACAGATTGTAAGTTATTTTGAGTTGAGTCTCACGAGAGTTTATTATTTATTTGCAGTTATATTTCTGCAGTGCGTACTGCGTACCTATAATAATGTTAAATCGGTATATTAATATATACTTTGTATATTTATTCATGTTCGTATTATTTCTGTAGATCTGTATATAGGTGCTTTTCACATGTACAAAAACTTTTATACAGATAGTATAGCTGAGAAATGAAATTCTTTTTACATCCACAATGTGAATGGCTATGCAAAATGTAACTGGTAACTTTGGTGCAATGGTATTTGTATTTACCTGCTTATAAATATCTGCACTTACAGAAGCATATAGTTCTAAATGTACCAAAACTTCAAACTGGAAGTATAAGTATGGCTCTATGGTTATATAGGCTACAGTTATGTTCACATAAATTAATTATTAATATTATACTTTATGAAGACACTAATGTTTTGTGGGATTAACGTAGTTGGAATTTATTACAGTTATGAAATACCAGAGTAAAAAGTGTATGAGCTTATAACTTATTTGAATAAATGACATAAGAAAATAATGAGAGTTAATTATTTCCACTTACCAATCGTAGTAATGACGACAATGGAATAAAATAAGGCTCCTGAAAATGTCCATTGCATTGAATTTTCATTTTCCGAGCCATCCCATCCTCCTTTTTTCATTGCCCTCAGTAGTTCTGTCTCGAAATCCTAATAAGGAGATTGCACACGTTCTTATTCTTATGCATTCATGTTCGGAAATTCTAATTTTAGGTTTGTGAGTCGAGATTCAGGAGACGACAGAAACGAAATAAAATTATGGTACATGGACAAAAAACTACCTGAAGCCTTTTTGTAGCGTTGAGCACCCATTTATTTTCTTCAATAACTGGCGTGTCTTTGGTCATGGTCCATAGAAACTTCGTCACAGCTTCTCTTACTTGTGTCATGTTTCTTTTAACCTAAATGTCAATATTTTGCAGAAATGCCAAAAAATCAAAAGTAATTCACTCATAAATCACTTATCAAATACATAGACGCATCCCTAGGGCCCCAGCCAAAGTCAAGCTTCACAAGTTACAGCATTAAATTATTTGCCGTGACAGAAAATAGAAATACACTACCTTGCATTGCATTGTCAGCTTCTAAAACAAACGTATCAACTCATATTGTTATTACGTGTACATAGGTAACTGTCAGCATACCATAAACAATGAACGTATAGCACGCTAAGGGAATGATAGTGATTTATGGTAAGTCAACTGTAATTCATTAGAGATTTAAGCGTTGGGTTTAATGTCAAAATAGAGAGACCGTCAGAGAGTGTGGTACATACGGGGATGAAAAAACATTCACATAATATATTTGCCACTTAGATTTGAAATGCACATGTTTGATAGCATTTGAGTCTCGTATGCACATAAGTAAGAGATAAGCTGAGGCAGTCAAAGTTAATTAGTAGCTTGACAAGCGATAAGATGAGCATCTTGTTGAAAGCAAACATCATTCACTATCATCAGCCAAAACCTCTTCAGTCGTAAGTCTTAACTCAGCCAAAAGAGAAAAGAAAAAACGAACAATGCATTTACAAATACAAACGTGCTCTATAAAGTAAATACAAACAAAGCTAATTGTATATGTAACTATATAGGTTTTTAAGGCAGCTGGGTTGGATAATCAAACTGTTTTAAAAACATCATCAAGAAGATCACATAACATTTAATTACCTCCATTTCATGGGCGGATTCCAGTGCCTGTATTGAAAAGAAACAATTCTGATTACCCTATGCAATATCATGGTGCTAATTGACACAAGTGTAATCTAGTAGGGAGTATTAAACACATTCTGGCTCCTAAAATGACTTTTATGTGAAAAATGAAGGAAATAAAGGACTAACTTCGAAGGTGAAAGCTCCCATGATACAATAACCGACAACAAGAGAGATAAGTCCCACATGGGACAGGAGGAACGTTGTCACTTGTCGACAAGTTGATAAACAAGCAGAGCATCGACTTCTTTCCTCTTCTTCATCTCCTTCCATTTCCTCATCAAGCTCCATTTTCGCAGTTGCAACTACTTTTCTTTCCCCTCGGTGACTGTGATGGTGGTGATGATGATGATGGCTCATGATGATGCTTCAAAAACTCCCAACACTTCAAATGTAATGCTCTAATAATACTTCTCCCTGTATTGTGTCACTTATAGTGTCTACTATGTAAAATACTAAATCATTACGTTTCCCGTCTGAAAAATAAAGATATCAAAAGCTGCATACTTCCAGACACTACTAAATATTTACTTAGCAAATGCCTATTCAGATATATAATTCACAACAATTAACTTTAAATTTCCTGTGCCTGTGTGTGTATAGTTTATCACTAAAAGTGGCTCTAGTTCTAGTTGTGTTACATGAATCATTTAACTTTACATATTAGTAACACTGTAGAATGTAATGGATTGTATGTGTGCACTGGGTTTTCATACACATATCTGAGTAATCTAAATCACCAGCTAACTCATTTAAGTCAAATTGTAATGTATAATGTAAGTGTAATGTTGTGTTGCTGCGAAACTAAAAGTCACATCATGATGATGACAAGTTATGCAGATGTATACACTGAATATGTGCGTCTTTAGTAGCAAATGCTGTATAAATGTTTTTCTTGGTTGCAATGCAATAATAGTATTATTACAGCTTACTCTCTGAGAGAGCACAAACTAAACACGTAACTTGAAATGTAATATTCCCTATAGTTTCAGTGTCACATTTGCAACATAACACGAGCTAAGTTTTCTTTGTTTCGAAGTCACAGTCACACTGCACTGTTTAGTTTACGATTCACATACGAAAGTACTTGATCGGATTCACTTCATTAATTACAGAAAGTTGATGAATGGTCTGAGACGAGCAGAACGACTGCCGGCATTGCAGAAAACGACGGTAAAACAACACTCGCGATTAAAACACAATGCAAATGACGACAGCAAGAATTAAAGGAATACTTCCGACTCGGATTTAATTCAATGGTCCGCCGACGGAAGAGAAATAGAACATGGTAATGCACCTACCTATTAGAATACGTAATACTCTTCCAGGATAAATTTTACTGTTGTGGTACGATGAAGAATTTAACTCTCTACTGGTTAGAAACTTCTCCCGTTACCCTTGTCTGCCTTTACTTTTCGGATCAAATTGCAGCTTTGCTACTACTGGCATTCGCATAAAGTCTATCCTTGTTCAAGTGTAAGTACGTACTACGTACTAATGCAACTATAACTGTAATATGAGTTAAGACAGTCATTCTTATTTGATGTGGGCTGAGAAGGAAAGCACTAACTCACCACACAAGAAGAGCCGCACCGGTCTGTCGGTTTTCTGATATGATATGATGCAGCAGAGATGTTTCCGACGCAGGGTTTTCTATAGAATGCTTGTCTCTTGTACTCAACTCTACCCGGATTCTGCCTAAGAAGATAAAATCCGAATGTAAATAATGCAATGATTCTTGGCCTGTCCGCATCTGTGATTTTCTCATCTCATGTAGCATTGCACACACACACATAGACAATTTCACAGTCACACAGCAGTATAATGCTAATGTTGTACTGGCAATACACACAAATGTATTCTATTCTAGAAGTAGTATAGAGTAATAACAGCAGTAGTACTGCAAATCGTATCATATGATAACATTAGGTAGTAGGTAGTAGTAGGTACATAAGAATAACTGGGAGACCATTAAAACTCACGGAGTAATAGGAAACATATTTTAATGTTATACATTAGTTACTAATGGGGGTTCTTGAATAGTCTTTTATGTAAGTAGATGTGACATGTAGACGCATTTACGTATAAGAAAAACGGTTCTGTTCACACACGTACGATTTTATATTGAGAATGTAATATAAGTCTCGTTTTTTATGCTCATATGCACGTATCGTCTCTGGCAATATTATAAGTATGTACACTATTCTTCATACATACATGACTACTTTACAGTATATCTATTATAGTTATATGGCAATTGTGCTGATTATATAGACAGAGACTACTACGATCATGAAGCTATAAACAAACTCGTACCAAAAATATCTTTTGAGGAAGAACATGAGAAAATGTGCGGAAAAGACACGACACGACAGCAAAGAAGCATTGAATCCATCCTCCGCGTCCAATCCAATTCAACATAATGTAGTGTATAATATAATGCAAAATGTAGTAAGAAAGTATTTGGTAGCATGCAGTGGATGATTAGGTAGAGTCTGTGTGTTCTGTCGAAGGTCTGGAGGAAGAATACAAAAGTGTACATGTAGTAGTAACTTTGCCTACGCAATTGGAAGACTTGCGAAGAAGGAAAGTCTCATCTTCAGTCTCAAAAAATAATTCCATGCAAATCGTAGCTTAAGTAACCAAAAGTAAAGTAATAGTGTAGTATTAGGATAAGGAGATGAACGTTAAGTGAAGCTTTGGAAGTCAACCCAAAATAGATGTTCCTACGTATTTACATTAGAAAAAGCTCTATAGGCACATACCAACTGCGATTCGATCTTTCTCTTTATTAATACTATTTCGCCTATGTCAAGTGATGGAGTGCAAGCTATAAACTCTAATTTTACTTTGTAACTACACTCCTCTGCTTTATTTATGTTCCCTAGTTGTCTACGTGTGTAGTAGGGAGGAGAGAAGACACAAACAACACATGTTCCTCTTATTCACTTTCTTATATAATTAAAAGAAATTAAAAGCCTATTCACCCGACAGGTTTTCTTGTTGTGATGTGTTGAGAAATCCATTGGGTAATAAAAATGTAGCTGTAATTTAATTAAATACGTTATTTCAAAGCATCTTTTTAGCATGTTTACAGCAAAAAATAAGCATAAAGCTCTTCACATTCTAACCTTAGTTCGAAAGCGTTAAGTCATGATACTTAACCCCTTTGAAGAACTTTTTAAAAATGCAAATAACTGTAGTACCCAGGATATCTGAATACTACATACTATATTATATATTAAGATATCCTGTGTAGTACCTACAACATAATAAAAGTCTATCGCATACTTCACTTTTTGCTACCCCATTCTGCAATTTTTAGGTTTTGTCCTACTTCAATATAATTCAATTCAAGCTCTGCAAACTGGAAACGACATGGCAAGCCAAATTGCACTTTTAGCAATCCTACCTTTACATAAATATGTGCTGATCCGTTACTTCTGCATCGTATCCAACAATCAGTTTCAATTTCTAGATTGCATA
Source organism: Pogonognathellus flavescens (assembly GCA_019776165.1). Classification (NCBI taxonomy): domain Eukaryota; kingdom Metazoa; phylum Arthropoda; class Collembola; order Entomobryomorpha; family Tomoceridae; genus Pogonognathellus; species Pogonognathellus flavescens. Next base: position 42,540 of record JABASD010000661.1, on the reverse strand, counting down.
AGTTTTGTTTATTTTTTGTTCTTGAGAAACTATATTGAAAAAGTTTAGTGACAGGATGTAAGTTTAGAGGAAACCAGGAAAGCAGGTGCTGAAGCTTAGATTTACATACACGAACAAAGGACAGAATGCATTAAGAATGTGAATTTTTCTGGTAATTTGGATATTCAAATTAAATGTTTGTTTTTCATCCAAACGATCAAATCTAAACTATATAGTACTGATAATCTTTACACTCCATTTCTGTTTTACTAATATTCAACATCTCGTTCTGTATGTGTTACTAAACATTTTATGACTTTAGGATGTAAAAATGACTATGCTACTAACTTAGTATTAACATTGAATAGATATAAAAAGTGGAAAATGAATGTGTTTATGAATGAATTCACTTTCAAACCTTGCAAGCTGTGCACATATGGAGTAATAATATTTCATATTTTTCACTGTCATTTGTTCTGGGCCAAGTGTGCCTTAAATTATCGTGTCAGTGTGAACCATGGACAAAAAGCTGTAGCTTTTATGAATGAGGAGGTAACTACTAATAACACAGGGCTGGTGCAAAAAACAAAATTCGTTTGGGTTATGCCTGTGGCTACAGTACATGATAGTTGGACTATGTAATATATTATTTTGCTCTTCGGGATCCATGACTTTGAGACTTGGTCTTTGAGTGCATTCACACGTCCAAAAAAATTAATATATTTTCGGTCTAGACAGGGAATAAAGAATGTCTCTTGTCTCTTCTCTTATACTGCTGCTGTGAAACTGCAACTACAAATAGTACCGCATAATACCCGGCATAATACCTACCTGATAGTGATAGTCTTGCACTTGTCATAAATGAACACAAGCATGATAGTATAATTTACAATAGAAGTAAAGTCTGGTAATTTTGTAGCTGTGAAAGAATCAAGACCGTGTATGATAAATGAGGTTAAATGCAAGCAGTACCCAGCCCACTCATTTCGTTTTTAAATGCTACACACGCATGAATGTAACTAGGTATAAATATAAACGTAGAGGAAACATCCTCTGTGCATTAAATAATATCTTAATCCTGTTTGCATGAATTGCAAGAAGATAATTTCATACAATATCTGACATGATCATTTTTACTACTATATACCTAATCAGATAGTTAAAAGCATGCACATAATCGTCCTATCATTATCATGATTTTCTTATTCTCCCGTATCTTCAAATTAAACCAATTTGAAGATACGGGAGGGATTATTTTTATATGGTAAAGCTAGCTTGTATTTCTAATTAACTAATTTAAAGCAGAAATTGCCCAGTAATTTCCTATTATTATATAATGAGACTCAGTAACTTATAAATTTGTAACTAAGTAAGTTGTAACTTATAAATGAAAAGACCATATCACACAGCATTGTGTAGGTAAGAAAGACTTTACTTTTACGGCCTTTACAGCCTTTCTCTATGGATGAATTCAGGGCGAAACTGTGAAGATCTAAAAGTAAACTTACTACATACTGTATAATAGGACACAGTAGAACATTACAACCACGAAAGACATGGAAGATCATTAATTTCAGAATATTAGTATGGGCTGCGCTCTGTCGGTACGATTTCCACGCAATGGAATGGTACACTTACATAGGTAATTATTATTTCTAAAATATCTGCATAATAAGATGTATTAATTGGTCTTTATAGAATCCATATTATGAGTATTAAGGGTTAATATTTATCAATGAATGTACAGAAACGCTACACAAACATCTCAAAATGTTCAAGTCAGGTTACCCAATTATTAATTAAATGCTACAATTTAATAGTATGCATATGCAGATTATGAAATGCACTACGGAAAGTAATCATTAAGTTAAGTCTCACTCAATCATTCATAAACTACCAAATCTCAAGTTCTAAACTCAAAGAAAAGTCTCAAGTCACAAATCACAGCTTACAAAAGCTGCATCGGGTACACTAAACTAACACCTACACGTGGAGTTTATTACACACACACAGCGACAGTTTCTAAGTGAAGCCAAAATTGGACGTAGCATTGAACTAAATGTTGCCCGTGTAAGTGAAGTTGCGTCTTGAAGCGTTTATTCAAAACTCAGCGCTTTAGCTACATCTCCATTGCGGCTGTATAACACAACCGGGAGAACTTTATCGTAATTTTTCTGAAATTTTGGCTACAAATTCGTAAAGAATTTGTGAAATACTTAGATTTAATTAAACTATTATTAGTTGTTAATAATTTAAAAGTTCTAGTTTTGTGAATTCTTCTTGAATTTCGACAAAATGGTAAGTAAACTTTTATTCGGTTACCTAAAGTATAGAAAGTCAAAGTTTGTATTTGGCATTTTGGCATCCGTCTGCTGATAGTCTGATTTGGCTTTTAACAAGATGGAACTTTTTCTGGATTACAATTTCATTTTATAAAAAAATTATATTTTAATATTTTATGCTGTCATTTAATTAATGAATTATGAATTTAAAAATGTTTGAAAAAATTTAATGCACATTCTTATGCAGCGACGAAATATTATTATGTCATATAATGATGAATGTTTCTTTGTTTTATAATAGACGATTAGCAAGAATAACAAGATGCTTCAGCACATCAACTACCGAATTCGGGTGATGTTGCAAGATTCACGGACATTTATAGGAACTTTTAAAGGTAACTTCTACATATATTCTAAGGGACTAGAGACACTGTAATGAAAGTAATGATGAAACAATAGAAATATTTTGTATTGTACTTGTTTATTTGTATATTTTGTATCGTATTTGTTTATTACACCCACTCACCCACTTCAAGTCCTTCATCAGATTCAGATCCTTTACAACGAAACAGCATACCTTTACTTATGACTTATACGATTTTTATCAGAAACTAAAGCACAAATGTAGATAATGACATGTTTTTGTTTTGATCTTGATGTATCTATATAATAACGACAACAAGTATGAGAATGTTGAGAACACGGTAGTGACGATAGTATGCATTATAATGGTTTAAAACTGAATGCTGTTCGTCTTCATTGTTTAAATATCGGTATTATGTATTATTTAAAAGATTGCTTGAAAGTGAACCTGATGTTAAATTTAAGAATGATAATTTTTACACTTGACATTAAATGTTGTGAAGTATGTAAAACTAATTCTTTTTTTTCCTTTTTAGCCTTTGACAAACACATGAACTTGATTCTCGGAGACTGCGAAGAATTTCGTAAAATTAGAGCAAAAGGAAAGGGAACTCAAGGTGAACGAGAAGAGAAACGGACTCTAGGATTCGTATTGCTTAGGGGTGAAGGAATAGTCTCTATTACAGTTGAAGGTGATTATAAAATATTTTTTAATAATGGATCATTGACAAAACTTGAAGGAATATTAATATTTCTAATTTTTCAATAACTAATGCATTTAGGTCCTCCCCCACCGGACGAAGGCCTGCCAAGAGTACCAATTCCAGGAGCAATTCCGGGACCTGGATTGGGTCGTTCTGCAGGTAGAGGAATGCCGTCAGCTCCTCCAGGACCAGTTCCTCCGGGTCTGCAAGGGCCAGTCAGAGGTACAGAATTGTTTAATAAAAATGTAAATAGCGTGTAGTGTTGATAAAATTCCTTAATCGCCATACATAATCTTCTTTTTAGGCGTTGGAGGGCCTAGTCCTCAAATGATGGCTCCAGGAAGAGCCGGTGCTCCTGCAGTAACTGCTCCACCTCAGTTGAGACCTCCCGGTGGTCCTCCACCATCTGGACCTCCCCCAGGAATGCCTCCTCGCCCTGGAATGATGCCACCGGGTATGGGAATGCCACCAGGAATGCCGCCAGGTTCGTCTCGTCACATTTATTATTATTATGTATTTTTTCTTTCACAAAAAATATATCTTATTAAAATTCATATCATAAATTTTGTTTATTATATTTCCTTACTTAGGTATGATGGGACGTGGTGGTCCACTTCCCCCAGGAGCAATGAGAGGTCCTCCACCTGGCATGATGCGTGGTGGTAAGTTCAAGCGATTTTAGTACATTTTATGTTCAAGCTTTTAAATATGTGCAGTTTTTAATCAAAAATTGTTTAAAATATGTGTTTCTAGTTCCTCCACCACCAGGAAGACCACCATTCTAAGATCTAGAGGTCAATTACAACCTATTTCCATCACCACAAAGGAATCAACTCCTAGTACTCCTTTTCATACCTTTTTTCGTCTAAAATGTTTTCTTCGTTTATTGCTACAACTAAGAATCTGTTTGGATATGTCTAATTTGTAGAAAAATAAAGCAGCCCAATGTTGCGATGTAAAGTTATACGTTTTATGGTGACTGAACTCGTTTTTACTTGTTGTGTAAAGTTACTGGAATAGTTAGCTACTTCAATTATTGACTGTTTGAATGTCTTTGGAGAGTGAAAACTATTAAACTGTCAATATTTTGGCAATGGCCACTTGGCGATAGTAGCATACTTGAATATATTGTAAGATTAAATATTAGTATATTCAGTTAGTAGTTTATTTTTATTTTATTTTCTAATTTTGCACATTTTGAAGTATGTATCCAGAATGAATATTGTGAACTAATGAATACGTAGGTTTTAGAATTCTCAATTAATCGTAGCACATAACTGTTTGACCAAATTACTGTCATATTCAAGCTAAACTGGCTTCACCGTTTCATATTTCATTCATATTCATGTAATTCTTGATCATAATATCTATACCTAAATTAATAGGAATTGTTTAGACATATTAATTGTTTTACTGTTCTTGATATGTTGTGTACTGCCCTAGTTATTTTTGTTTTCGTATCTACACTTTTATATCTTGCATTGTCTGCAAGATAATAGCATTGGTCGCGTCGCTGGAATTCTGGAGTGTGAGAAAATTGTCAGGAAGGATGGAAATGGAAAGTAGGAAAAAACTGAAGTCGACAAAAAAGCTGATTGTAGTATGAATTGTTTTTATTTAGTTTTAATAGACTGGTTTAATTTGTTCCAATATAAGTATGTGGTTACACAACAAGAATCAATACAGACAACATTTCTGCTTAGGTTTAGTATGATTTGATTACTAGTGGCTTTGGCGATGTAGATGAAACGACATATGGACGGACGTGGTTGACGTCTCCTCTTCCATGACTTTTCTCATGATTGCACAGAAAAGTTTATTTGAAAATCCACGATTTAAATACAATATAAATTACTATTACACATCATAATAATATATAATCTGCACATATAACTACCTACTTCATCTATACCACAGATATTTCATCCTATAACAAACAGTACCTTCATGTAATGTTTTTTTAATATTATTGGTTTCATGATCCAAGGCTCTTTGAAAGTGATGTGATAATTACGTATGCATGATTACTCTACTCTACTATATAGTCGTGAGATAAATACACATCATTTCATTATAATTATACGTAGAGGATGCACACTTTATGCTTGAATTGGAAGAAATGCAACGATTCCCAAAGTGACTGCATCCGAAGAATAATAAAACGAGTCATCAACTGGATAAAATCTTAAGACAGCTCAAATCAGCCAAACATGAGGCAACTTGTTTGCGTTCTTGTGGTCTTCAAAGTAGAAAACAACCTTAGACAGCAAACCCCCCAGAAACATGTCCAGTCTACGCCACAGACAAAACACTGCCGCTATCACTCACGATACTTATCTAATCTTTAACTACAGGTAACACAACGTGTATATATAGATTTCTAAAATCGTATAGCTATACAAGAGCCAAAACTGAAAGTTAGCTAATAAGGAATGTGTAGGTATGTAGTACTAAGAAATGTGAAACTTTTTTCCCAAGTCCATTAGCTAATTACAATTAAATATATACACAGCCTCACTCGCATTATCTTCCCTTACTAAAACGTCACTATTTTTCATTCCATTTTTACAGAATTGTCTACATCCAGTTACAATCAGGTTGAATTTTATCTTCTTCCGTATTTAAATCCTTTCGCATTTGCATGCAAATGCCCGTCTGTGTGGTTGTAATATTTACTTTTGAATTGAGTTAAAAAAGGAAGCCTCAGATATCCCAACAAGACTTGGTCGTAAATCTTGAAGGGAGACATATAATTCATAGAACTCATACGTCTCTTTCATCATAGACTTCCATTAAGGTCAACAATGACCCTACCGTATGGCAATTTGTTCAAGGTGAAACAATCCGTCCTCATGTTCCTTTGAATCTGTTCATATGAGGCAGTGTACTTCAACATTAAATGTATACAATTTAAACTAAAATGTGTGTGTGGTAAATCCAAAATTAAGTTGAAGAAAAGTTCATACTGTGGCTTTTTGAATTTAGACATAATGAAATAAAATCGTGTTTTTGGAAATTATGAAAAATGTTTGTGCATAAATGAAGGAGTGTATGGAGAAAAGAAAGGTGAGTTAAAGAGTTGTGTATAGATTCTAATACTACTGTGAGATTACTATGGACAGGATAGTTTGTTTGCGATTGGAATATGAACTCATCGAGCCATCTATTTGGTAACTACAAGCTGAAGAAGTTGTTTAGGGACTGCCCTATGGAATTCAACGTTTGTACATAGAAAGGCACGCTATGTAAAAGGATTGAATTATTTAATGAATGAATGTGTGTATAGATAGTGTCGTGTGTGTGTGTGTGTGATTATGATTTCCTAAACTAGATGCATACTAAATAGAAACGTATAGTTAAATTACTCTTACTTTTCGTTTACTAAACTGTAAAAATCATTTAATACCCATAGGTATCTGTAGATCTGCCAAAACATGACTTTATCTTTATCATGGAAAATAAAGGGGGAAAAGATGTGAGCTTAAATCTGTCTCATCTTCCAAATTCTTTATTCAATGATCCATTACATGTGAAATGAGTCGCGAACATGGTTCTACAATGTTGTGTTCAGTTTTAGAATCTATAGGGAAAGGCCTTCTTACAATATTCATTGTACAAACTTATTTAAACAATAAGTCATATATGTATAATATTGGTTATGCTTTTATTATACGTATACTTTTGTAGGTGTATAATTAATTGCTGTTTCTCAGACTGCATATACATGCAGGATAATGAAATTAACTAAGTGAGCCTTTGTAGAACTGACATTATGAGAACCATATTAACAATTTTAAACATTCATTTGCCCATTCAACCAGGAAATCTGATAACACTCCGACAATGTTTACAAATCCTACCTCTCATATACAGACTTTCGTAGCATTTTATTAAATTATGATGACATTGTCTACTCTTTACTATGCATGATAAATAGGAGTCTTCCATTCACAGAACGGCGATATCTTCACTTCAATTCCATCTCGTACATGCGATAGGTCATTGCTTGATTAGTTTGTAATCAATCTGCAAATGTAAATGTGAGTGCAACATATGATTTACTTATTATAACGTTTTCTGCCTTCACTTACTTTTACATATATAGTTATACCTATACAAAACAATCTAATGGTTATATAAATTGTACCTATAGTTGTAATTAATTGTAACTTGCTCAAACGAGATTCTTATCATAATTCTTATCAAGGCAGTTTGTTTCCTTAAACTATTTAAAATTCATTATTTGGAGTTTACATTTCGTTTGTACAGTATGTTGAAATCATGAACAGTAATTTGGTAATTAAACACGTAAACTTGTTATCTCCCTATAACTGTACTCTGACTGTTAGTATTGATTAAGATTAAGAACTTGTTAATTAATACAGACAAAAATTATTGTAATTAACTAATAGTACAGGGCATGGTGAGCCCATATACAATCAATCAACCTTGCATGATTCATTGATAAATACTGAATAGGAAAATCGACTCCAAACCCCCGTTAAAAACAGCTAAATACGCAAATAGTGTTTGATCCATAGATTTAAATTGCTAAACATTATTGTGTGCACTATAAAATCAATGATATAAGTACGCAGTAGTATATAAGCATTAAACAGCTTCATAAGTTAAGTCTTTTTCAAATTTGAAGAATGTCAGCCGAATTGTATCAATTGTATGTGAGCAATTAACTAACATTTCAAGCGAAACGTGTGAATGGTAAACTTATATTAACTAACTTAACTTATACATTCAGCCAACTTGACTTGACTTGTAGATATATGTAAAATAATTTGTATGGATAATATTAACGTGAAAGACAATACTATGAATGTTTACTGCCTGTAAAGCAACATTAAACATTAATAAACATAATTTAGTTACACAGTACACTGTAACATCTATAAGATGTCAATTTAAAGCCATATTTACAATTATTTAGGCTAAATGGTTATAGTGTGTTTTTCATATATGAGTACTGCAGATATAAACATTGAACAATAAGACATAAAAACATTTCTTACATATTCGTAACTTTAGTATTGACTAGGCAGATCAATTATTCGTCAGTTTTTTGCTTCACCTAGTTCCTACTACTACTCATCACAAGTTTTCTTGAGAGGAGATCTGTGTGCGGTGCAAAAGATAAAAGATCCGACAGCCTACGTGACACAATTCATTCATCATTTCATTTCATTAGACATTCAAACATCACATTCACCTGCTACTCTCACCTCACACATGCCAAACCGTTCTTGCCCATCAACTTTATTTGACAACTGCACTGACTTTATCATGAATCAATTTTATAACTTTATTACCACCAGCACCAGCAAACAAATAGGGAATGCCTTATACTGCCATTGCATATAATATAATATGGTGTATGTATATGTAAAGTGCATATACAATAAAATATGACCACATAATTTCCTATTTTGAAAAAATTCAAACAAACATTTTGTATTTGTATTGTATAAAATGTATCGATACATAAGTTGACACTTTGTATACTGTATCTGTACTTTAAGCTTAAGGCCTTATTAAAGCTGACGAATTTGGTTTATTGCCACTTGTCAGCCAATTCGTTTCACTTTGTAAATAATAAACTTGTTTTCATCTTTAATCAGTTTTTCTTTCCTCACTGCGGAACTAGGTATCATATACGATACTGTTATCAGATTAAGTATCTCATCAGGGGTAGAACTGTTTGTTCAAGTATTTATTAGAAATATAAAACGATAAAACTATACCAAGAACAAGACATTAAGAAAGTAATTATACAAAGGTGATAGATAGAGACCAAGCATATGATTTGCATCGTTATGGCAGAATTGGGCCAACCTCACTTATAATACTATGTACTTACACATTCATCGTTCACTCCAATACCTGTGTGTAATATTGCATGAAAAATATTTGGATACGACCTAAAATTTGATTGAGAATCCAATATACGCCAAAAACTTATAAGCATTCATTACACTACACTTCATCCATCATATTATTAATCAGAAACAATCAGAATAGTTCAATGCCAACGTAAATTCGAAAACTCAATGAATAACCAAACTAAAGAAGCAATTTTTCGTTATATACACTTCACGTTATACCGTAATACTAACAAGCACCATATAAGTACAAATTACTTACTTCACTTAAAAATGAAAACAAGACACGGTACCGGCGAATTAATCTGTGCATACAATTACAGTAATAACACGTAGAATGTTAACAAGCCTTTGGCTAAGCGCTCAATAAGCTTTTTTTCTGGCTGCCATTGACTTAGTTTAGGAAATTTATGTAATCACTGCAATTCTTTTGTGATATGAGAGATTATTTACTTTATTATGCAAAAATTAAAGAGATACAGCTATTTTACAGGTATAACCAACAACAACATGGATTCATTTGCTTTCTCATAGTTTTTCCTATACGCAACATACGCAATCGTGCGTGCAACATGCCGTAAGTAACCATGAATTCTGCAGTATAGAGCTATTTACCTTCAGAGCTTTGCACAGGGAAGAATCTCATTGTGTTTATCTGATTCTGAGTCACACAGAAAACAAAACAACTTACTACCGATCACTCATAATTAGTCCTCATTGTTATAAATCACTTCTTTTGACTTGATTACACGTTCAAATATTCATGCATAAATATTCAGCAAAAGATCGAAATGTAAACTCAAAGTCAATGTATATATCAAAGTCAAAAAGTTTTAGCATGACACATTATGCACATACACAACACATCGAATGTCAAAAGTCACTTGATGTAGATTTTGATTCATAGCTCTCTCTCCTTCTCTCACATATGTTGGCGTTCATTCTGCATCTCCATCTACGCCTCATTCAAATTCTCCATTCGTACTAATCAAAATTCTCATTGTATGGCAATTCATGTCTTATTATTCCATTTCACTTGATTTTATCATTGTACAACAAAAGACACACTTCATATTCCATAACATCCTTCAGTATTATATCATCTGAGTGAGTGAGCAACAAAATTCATTTAAACAAACCCAAAGAATAATTGTTATATAAGCTTTAGTCAAAGAGATGGGCCAGAACAACTATCTATCGCCAACTCGTCCTTATCTCTGGTATTGATTGATTAGCATCATTACTCGCCCAAAAGCCGTCATTAGAAACACATCGACACTGTCAATTTCAGACAGAGAGTTACATTCATTTACTAATGAGTGGGCGTGGGCATTTTAAATTGCTATATACTGTATTGTTCTCAGGATTACAATAATTTGGGTTAATTGGCAAAAATTTTCCCTATATCTTAATTAAACACTGACATTGAAATTTGAAATTCTCTCATCCTCGGCTTATACAGCTCTATTCGGGCATATCTCATTTTATTAATCAGGCATTAGCATCAATATTCACGTAAATTAATCAAATTATTGTAGTAAGTATCTTTGCCTATATTATATGGGTAAAGGTGTCTTTAAGTAAAATATAGGTAAATCCATTGGTCTAGTTCGTCTTTGCATGAAGATTGTACCTACACAGGTCTTTCCAATCGCCTTATTTAATTGTACATTTTAGCATAAGAATTTTATCTGCAAAAAGTACTTTGTTCTTTCGCTTTGCTGTTTGTAAGCATTCACACTATTTTATCTCTTCTGCAATCGACATCTCAGCATGGGCAACACAACAAACTATAAGATAAAAGATTTCTGCGTGTCCTGCCTTATACTCTACAACTCCATACGCAATACGCACTAAACAATACAGAGGACAGATAAGTACACACAGATTCTCGACCTAAACATAGAAAAAGACATTGGAGCAAAAACATTTAATCTCTTATTATGCATATATTTGTACGTGGGAACGTGAACATAAAATAAGTCACACTAACTCTCTACGCACAAATACAACTATATAAGTAGTAGGTATAAAATGTGTAAGTAGCTGCAACAGCCTGTAGCTTGTAGGTTTCAAACGAGAGAGTCCAATGCAACCATCAGAAATATTACAGGCAACATGGAGCGTGTAAAGAAGCAAACACTTTGGTTTTTGGACTTGGACCACATTTGACATTTGAATAAAGCCAACAATGCGAGGACCAGACCAGATCATGTCAAGTAAAGTCAACGCAGCCCATTCCTAAAGTGTTTTGTTTGCGTCAACTCTGCTTCACTTGCTTTACTTACACGTGGAGAGACTCTTTTTGGTATCGCTACATTAACTCCGTCGTGTTATAGAAGAGCTCATATTGTTATAATAGCCAGAAAACCTTTCCTCACTTTTTACTCGACACTGCTATGATCTGAAGCAGAAAACAGTCAAGTTTCATCTCTGTATGTAACTTAATAGGCCATAGACATGTGAAATTAAGAGTTTATTGTTAACATTATGTATGCATATTAGACAACATGAGAGACATTGTATTGTGTTTCATTGCTTGGCTTATTGTTAGTATCTTTGTGTTTGTGTTCTGATGTTCATCAAGCATTGTTTGTATAGCCCTAGTTGTATATTCCTGTACTCAGACAGCTTTTCCTATATAGGTACCACCACTACTGTTACTAGTTCAAAACTTTAAGCATTTTCTTGCTTAAAGCCGCATTGAGAGATTCACTGAAACAGACATTGAGTTCTCATGCGTTGTAAACCATACAGTACACACATTTACGTGAATATACTAGTGCGTGTGTTTTTGTATCTATATGTGTATATATGTGCTCAGATAAATAGTTGGTTTAAAGATATAGAACAACTCATTTCATTACCACTGTTCATAGCTCCACGTGTATTCCTTCGCCTTGCTTTGTCTGATTTTTATGGTTTCCTTTGAACCAGGAGGAGAAGGATTATTGAAAACAATAAAAGCCTTCGGTATGTTTTGTCAAGTTATGTACACTAAATTATATTGTTACGTTTTTCTTAGACTTTAACAATCAGTAAGTGCAGTTTAGTTTTAGGTGGTTAGTTATACAAAATTACTGTTTAAATTTAAAACTAGTACAGAGTACAGTAGTAACGTGTAATAGGTACTGTACCCCAATATATACAGATAGATATAGTACCTTACCCTTATATTGATAGTTAAACCCATCTCTTTAGCCTATGAAGTAAGTAAATAAATAGTAAACGTTTTTAAGGAATTTCTACACTTGTCCAACAATCTAAATAGTTGGTAATGTTACACGAACATCAAAGTACAGCTAGTTAAAGCAATATCATTTGAATGCCACGTTATGCTATGAAACGTTCATTTAAAAGAACAAGATTTCCTGACTTGCCTTGTCATGTTATACTAGTTATCATGTTTGTCAAAATAATACTAGCTACTGCTTATATAGATTCCTATACAACAAGTGAGGAGTAGAGTACACCTATTTACATGGTTTTCGTGTACCCAACGGAGCTTTTTTCCTTGGGAGCATTTGGGAAAGGAAAATATCCCTGTAGAAAAGTGGACGATGATAAAATTGAAGATTTATTAGACATATTTATGTATTTACATCCAAAACTCATAATATTACATTGCATTTGCGTTACAAGGTGGTAGAAATTACTCCTAACTACAACAATATCACAGTATTCAAAATCTTATTCTATACTACAATAAATATCATAATGTCTGTGATACCACCTTCCAAAAATCATTTGTACCTAATATCCCTTACCAATTTACATATGAGTGTAATATTATCTTGTAATAAAAGTAGGTACACTTGTACCTGTACCCTCGTGATATATTTGTAGTAAATTTGGGCAGCGACTGGGCTAGTACGAGCATCAGAGTGTATTTTGCATCCCTTCGTGTTTAGGCTTCAAGATGGCATTATGCAACACTTTCTGTAAATGTAGGTAACAAGAATGAGTAAGGTGTAGAGATGCAACTGTATTGTATTTTGTAAACTACCTATACAGAGACATTGTACAAAGAAAAGCATCTCTCCTATTATGAACGAAGTTGTGTATATATCAGAGACCCACAGCAGAGGAGCTTTTCATCAAACTTGAAAAGGTTGACGTTGACCCTGCTCTGCTCCTGTCTTCTCTCCGTCCAATAAAACCAAAACAGAAAATTGTGTAGTAATTCTCAATGAGTTTACGCACTTGACTGCCTACACAAAGGTTCACAGTGGTTTCATGCATTTATTTTCTGACAGAATTTATCTTCTGTGTGGCAAGGCGAAGTGATGCCTCGTGTCAGATTCTGTTAGGTAGTGTCTCATGGCGTACGAGATCCTAAACCTTTTTACATCAAAGGAATATGCAGATATTCATTACCAGTATACGCACCCACAGTATTTAACTAATTGATGTAAATAAATACTACCATATCTTGCATAGAATTTGCACAAACAGTAAAAATTTTTAACAACCTAATGAATACTTCTCCCCACTGATTTTACACTCCATATACAAAAAATAGCTGTGTCCATAAAATGATTTAACGTGAAAATATTTCTGTAGGTGATAAAAATTCGTCATAGCTAGGAAAGATTCTACCTTTTCGTCGAATTTATCTTAAGATGTGTAGTGATCGTCATTTTTAAGTATGTGAATAAATACGTAGAATAGTTCAAGGTTCAACTATGTATAGCAGGATGGCAAAGATACTTAATAAAATAATTTGCAGGGAATTACAGTGTTTGTCCATCATGAAACTAATGAAACATATTACATGGTAATTCTTAAAATTATGTCATGCTTTATTAATTACATATTTTACGAAGGCAGTGATTTCGTTGGTTTTAATCAAAGTTGGCTGAAAACCACTTAAAATGAAAAGGGTAGTGGTTTCATGCATATTAGATCAAACGGAGAAAGTACCACAACTGAACTTGTCATTTTAATCTTAACTTTGCATTCATTAATATCAAATTGATGTTTCAGGACGAATGCCATGTTGTGTAACACATGCGATGTGTAAATAGTGGAGGGTTATGTAAAATATGCAATGTGTACTGTAGATATGGAGATGTTCCGTGTCGGCTTGGATTGTGTAAGTTAGGATATTTACATGGTAGGGCACCTTAACCTTCTCATCTCCACCGCAACTTCGTACACAACATTGTTCTCCTTTTTAGCTGGAGGAAAAGAAACCAAGGAAAGATAGACCCGCGACTTACTCATCATCCTCCAAACCCACACGAGCGTAAAGACTCGAATAAAATAACGATTTAATCTTGATGAGGATGCGAATGACTTGTTGGAGCAAGGAATAATGGAGACTTTCTTTCGCCCGGATGGTTTATAATGGGAAGGGTTGTCGCTCTGATTTAGCTACTACTACTATAGATTCCATAAGATAAGCGTGTATGTTTAAATAATGTTTGTACTACATACAAAGTGGATTTGTTTATATATACAACTATATAATGTAACTTTATAATATTTTCCACTCTGACTTGCAACAAAAAGCAACATAAACAGTCACAAATTGTAATACTAGGGAATAATGGTTACTTTGGGAGATGCCAATTCTTCTCTGCCCTAAAACTGTCCTGAAGATCTTCCTCCTTAGAATCTTTAATCTTTCTTTCTTTTGACATATTCATGTTAAATTTTTTACTTATGTGCTTATGTGAGGTCGTTATGTGGAAAACAAAATCGATATAAGTATGTTCTATATTTTTCTTTCTTTCGCAATTGTCAAGTATAAGTTGGTACATGTTGCACATTTCATTTTGTTATCAGTTATGATATCTTGAAAAATTGACATTACTTCAAGTATTTCAGATTTCAGGCAAAAAGAATAATATCTTCAACTCTACAACTTTATGAAGTAGACAGAAACTTTTACTAATAAAAAAACTGCTGTCATCATTACAATACTTCAGAAACTCTGTCAGTTGTACAGAATGTGGAAATATAATTGAAATCCAAAGTATCTACCTACCTTTTGTATTAAATTGTAAGTATGCAGCTATATTGTTGCTTGAAATTTAGGTTAAATATTGGTGTTGAATTTGTTGTGTATTTAAACTTTAAAGTTTGAAGAGGACAGATTTCGCAATTAACAAGCAGTAAACTTCAATCCTGAAATACGAGCTCACAAAAATAACATTTATCAGTCCGGATCTTTACTACGTACATTACATACCTACTACCATTTCCATGTTCTTCCTAAGTTGTGTCGCGGTATAAAAAACAATTTCCTCTCCCTTTACACCGTGTATGCTACTGTAATTCTCTAGTTATGTTGTTGCGTTTTTATCATTTTATTGCTCAAAAGTGATAAAGATTTGTTCCCAGACTCCAGACAAGTTTCATCACTTGCTTGTGTTTGGCAATACCTATGTTAATAAATCTTTCCATTTGGAAATGGATGTCAATAAGTACATAATATATAGTAAGAAATTGTATTATTGCCTTGTATAATATTCTTTGTGAAAGTAATGTGTCAAAAATTTCTCTTTTTCGCTATTTTGGAGTAAAATTTTGGTTTTTTGTCCGGGAGGGGAAATTGTCTCTTGAGCTTCCTGTGTATTACCTTTAGGGGACAATTTTCCCCTTCTCCCCTTGCTGTATTATATTATTACAACCTTTCTAGAGTTATCGTCCATAAATACAGACAACGCATTCACACATAAGTAGCTTACGATATCAATAGCGCATACGTTGACACTTACCTTTAGTATTTGTACAATTATGATCATCTATCTTCCTCCCGGTACAGCTTTTATTCAGATTCAAAAAAGATGACCAAGATAGTTTAATCGAGGACACCTTCATGTGTGTTTTGTTATGTATTTGACACTGCATTAAGTTTGAATAGGATTACAATAGTTGCAGCATGCAACAACGCGTGAATCTTTTCTCTTGCTTATTTTTTGTAAAGACATCCATGGCATCTCACGCCTTTTGTTGCATGTTTTTTGGAAGGCATATTGCATCAACATTTTTCACCCTGCATCTCTCACAATTTTTATCTTGTGAAAAGGTGAAGCAAAACCATAGCACACATAAAAATCCTATTAAACAACATCTACTGCAATACTAGAAAAGAGAAAAAGCAAAGCCAAGAAAGTCATAAAATTCTAATCTCACTTCTTTTACAGTTTCTATCTTTTCCTTTTACAACATACGCCACACATTGAAACTACTACATTACGACGACGATGCGACAGCTACTTACAACACACACGAGACTGGAAAACTCGGTGTTAGTTGTAAATGTAAGAATCATGGGTTGCATATTGAATGGAAATGCATATAATACCTTCATGGTTCTTCATGCATCATCCTCTGGTAGTTCCTCTGGTACTTCATGCATCATCATTGCCTTGTCTCATTCTGTTGTATCATCGGCCTGTTTTATTTCGTGCAAAAGAAAAGGATCCTGACACATGAGCCCATTGCAACAAAAGTACAGCAGTACAGTTCATATTATACAAGGAGGAGTGCACAGGAGACCGGCACTTTGCAACAGTGTCACATTATCATCACAGTACAATGTAGAAAATGCACTTGGTTTGTTCAGTGTATTACTTATGGGATTCATGTACAATAACGATAAAATGGGTTGTGTGCAGTAGTTACGCTATTTTATTCAAGTTACACAATCTCGCATTACATTATGATGAATCAGGATCTGTTTTTAGTGGAGCATGATCTGACAGCAGCACAGACATTTTTACACTCAAATTACTACAAAGCTCAGTGCAACAAAGTATTAAAACACGCAGAATAAATTAAAATGACATAAAATGTAATGGAAAGGAACACATAATGGAATTGACAAAGAACAGACAGCGAAGTACCAACACGGAAAAGTAAATATGAGATTCATTCGGCTCATACTAAGAACTATGCGGCTGCAATATAAAATGACATGCAGAGTGTGCATACTTAACTTCAACTTAAAAGTCTCTATAAAATTACTAATGCATTCCTATACCTATAATATGTAATACCAATAATGCTGTATAGGTTCATGTACACAAAATGCATGTTTTCTACTGTGTGAAATATTTGAATGGTTATAGGAAGGCGAAGGTAATAATAAACGAGCAGAATGCTTGGAGTCCTTTATAAAAACATCGCAACATACTAGGCAGATCCACATCCACGTGTACGTAGGTTGTCTACGTCTCTTCTTCCATTACATACCGAGTAAGCCATTTACCTATGTTTTATGATGAACTTTGTCTATAGATAGATAGGAGTATTACTATTTTACATCTCAACACGACACACATAAAACGCCTATTCATGGTCCACTACATGTGTAGTTTTTTTCCCAAAAGAATTTGAATGAAAGTAAACGCAACCTTCCAGCATCTCATTGCTCTCTGCACACAACACGGGGATGAGTTGAAATTAAATACAAACCAAGTCAACTCACAGTCTTCTTATAGAATAATAACAATTGCCTTTGGCTTTTTACTACAAACTGTTTTGGAAGCTTATATTATGGACTGGATAATAATAATAATATGAAGTTAATACCATTATTACACAAGCATATAGTGGTCATAAAAATATTCACTAGTGAACTGGACATTCTCTGTCAATGTTATATGCAGCACACCATATACATCTACCATTGCATGTGTATGCATAAGTACTGGTTAAAATTGTATATACAGCATTTACTTTTACTTTAAACATATGTCCTTCTTCTAATATAAGTATGTAATAGGCTCGGGTATATTTCTGTAATACTTCACTCAAATTTTTTGTTTGTGGTCAAAGTTGTTGCATGTGTGTTGTTATATCTGTTGCAGTCTGACCATCAACTCCGGTCCACCCGACTGAACCCGAATTGTGTGTGTTTCTATTCATTCTTCTTCCTTTTCAGTCTTGTCGTGTCCACTTCAGGGTTAAAACATTAATAGTAATAGCCACAGCCACCTAGGCATTTCTGGTTAACCAGAGAGATCACACAATGCAGGAACACAGACACCAGAAAAGGCAAAAGACAATAGAAATACTTAAAAGCCCTGCCCAACACTTGCTGCACTGCACTCTTTGAATGCTTTTATTTTTTCAATTTCCATATAACCATATTATTCTCTTTCCTATTTATTTCCTATATACTCACCCTCTTTTTTGTACGTATTAACGAGTTCTAGGAGAGGATATGCATAAGTATGGGTAATATACACATAGGAAATTACGCAACAGAAAGTTTCAACTTGAACTTAACTGTCCAACAACACCAGAAGAAGATATACAGAGGTGAGTGAGTGAGAATGAGACTTCCAATTTCATTGTTGATTACACGCACTCGCATTATACCTATACATATAGTAGATGTACATACAGAACGCATGATATTATGGTAAGGTTGTATGTGATATTACAAAAACTGACTGCATCTGTTATCCTCATACAACAAAATATATGCTGACGTGTCTTGGCTTGACCATTAGTAATCTGAAATCTCGGCATTGTAAATAAAGTCTAGTCCAGCCGAATCTTCTTCCCATCCATTCCATCCAGCAGGAGAAATTATAATATCTGTAGTAACGAAACTGGTATGCGCTCTGAGCTATGTGTAAGTCAAGTCAAGTCCACTCCTCTAACACCACAACAACAGAAATCAAGAGCCATCAAGACAAGTGAACTGACTGGAAGAAGACTACACTACACCACTACTACTTACTGATACCAGCAAAGTCAAGCCAAGCCTCCAGCAGCTCGAGATTAAAGCAAAAAGTAGAAATTCTAGTAGATAATAATAATATTCCTCATACTGGCATGACTTAACTTAAAATCCTTCTTATCTGTTCCTCTCTCTCTCATTCTATCTGTCTAGGCTCTGTTCTGCATGAGATACAATGCTCAAGGAAAGTTTTGTAAAGAAAACTGTGTAAGTAACCAAGTCACATAATGTAATACGCGGTGCGGTAATACCAATACGTTTTTGATGTGAAATCAAGTTGAGTTTCATTCTGTTGGTGGTGTTTCTGGGTGCAATGGTACAGTAGTAGTAGTGTGAAGCTCAAGCCTAGCCCAGCCAGGTTTTCCTTTGCCTTTGGCTGACTGAACTGAAACTTAAGTTAGATTCAATCTACTACTGAACTACAGATAGCTTTAAACTAAACTGCAATGCACTATTCTGTTGTGGTAAAGTAAAACTAGTCTAGTAGCAAGTTCTTCTTGAAACGTGGAGCAAAGTCATGCATTGCCATTCCATGCATTTACTTACTTTACGCACATATCACGCACTTCCACCTTTTCTTACATTCCTCTAATCCAACGCTATATACAAGCTACATGTTTTCACAAGATAGTCTATATATTTCTTCATCCGTGTTCTGTGGTTTCCTCTTGCTTTGCTTTTGGCGTTATTCTCCTGGTATTATTTTCAATACCAGTGTGTGTTGTACATTGTATTGTGGCTTTTAGTTGTATGCATGATGCACGTATCTGTATATATAGCAGGAGTTAAAATCAAGTAAAGGCAAGTTGTGTGTCTAAGTAGGATTTGATGGAACAATAATAATAGCTGAGTTTAGATATACGACTAGATATAGCTTTAGGAAGTTAAATACTAAATACATAGTCAGGCCATAGACCAAACCAAACCAGAACTCCAACTCCACGTGTAAAAGGTCAATTTGGACAAAGTTGTCCTCAGAGAAGTGGAGAGAGAGAGAGAGAGTGAAAAAACGGAGGCTTAGCGTGGCATTGCATAAGAGAATCTGGCTGTGTACACAGTCACACAGCATTGTGTGTGTATGTGTACACACACTCACTCACACATAATAATATTACTACGAAAAGACTTTAGTTAGACACACAGGACTACACAGTAAACTACTTACTGACTGAGGTGGGGAATGTGGCATAGCAGCTTGACTTGGTTTTGGCTTGGCCTCCAGTTTACACGGAGCTGGAGATATATACATGGCAAAGCCCACAACTAAAATTCTGTCAAGTCAACTAAGTCGACTTAACCACTGGATGAGGTAATGTAATGCAATAGAAAAACAACGTAAACTGTTCAACTTAACTAAAGTTAACTATAAAATACATTCTCTATCCATACATCTCTGTTTCCTCATGTACTATACGCACTTTCTATAATTTCATACGTCTAAAAATGTATGTACCTACCAAAGAACAAATTCCAGACACAATATATACCTACAGACTGTACAGACACACAAATATATTTATCACTCCTGCAAACTACACACTTATTACCATATCACCCACCGTATATTTCCTTTTACCTTACTCTTCCTAGAAAAGCACGCATACATTGAGGAATAGAATAAATGATAGAGTTTAAACGTACGAATACATACTTGAGTAGTTTTCGGTGTGGTGTTCTATGTGGATGCTGGTGTGGCATGGCATGACATTGTAAGTACTAGAATACATGTACTACATGCCATTCCATAGTTCCATAATAGCAAATCCAAAGCAGAACAGTCCATGAAGGGAGATACTCTTCCTCCCCCGCACGTGTCGACGAAAGTTCAATGTCCCTGGAAGTATAGCGAACCAAGTCTCATATAAACAATACCAATAGCAAAAGTTTTATAGTTTCCAACGAAAACGAGGAGACTTGACTGGAGTGTTTAGTGCCGACCCAAGGCAAGGCAAGTCAGTCAAACCCAAACCCGAAACATTCTCTGTGTTTGTACTATTCGTTCATATACATTCATCTGACTCAGCCCTGCACGCCCAATATATATTCACCACCACTCCAGCTCAGAAAAGCAAACCAGGCGAAAGCTTTTGATTTCACTACTACCCTCATCTTCCCTACTTCCAGTAAAACCTTCTACTAATATCGAATTTGAACCTGCCTTATAACTTATAATGTATATAAGCTTATTCAATGCAATGCCTTGGTAATGCGTAAAAGTAAAGTTGAATCATAATAATGTTATTGCAGCAGGAACTGGCAGTGGATATATCCTTACGCACTTTTCGGATATATAGATGCGTAAGTAGGTACATTCTTACGCAATAAAGCCGGTCGTAATACGCACTCTGGTCTCAAAGAATGATGCACTTCCAAGAAATACGAGTATCAACAGAGAACGCACTATACGCACTGAATGGGGATATATCTGTGAATGTATTCTACAAGACACAGTAATCCTCTGCTGCAGACAGACTCTACGTGTGTATTCATCTGGTTGACGCTGATGCGTTAGTGTGTTCTTGTTATGCTATCGCTGATGTTACGTAACACACTCAACGTAACCCTCAACTCACCAGGTTTACTAGTACTCCCGTCCCGGTGCATCATCCTCACTCAATGACTCTGAATCGCAGTCAAATGCTTTTTTCGTTGCAGAAACCGATCTTTTTGGATGCGGATGCTGTTTCTATTATATAGTTCCTTACTCTACAGGGTTCCGAGGCAAATGCTCTTCTTCCAGGGTATTGTTTACTTATTCGATAGAATTCCTTTCCCTTTCTTTTGCCAATATAAACGACAAGGTTTTTGGCAGGGATGAGCATTGAGTCTCCTATTTGTAGATACAAAAGATAATATTGCTCCATGTATATTTCAGTTTTCTTTACTACTACATGATTTTATGCTTATCATATTTTCGAATGTACGGTGGCAGGAGAAATGTATAATACAGTAGCGCCTGTAATGGAATTTAACGGATTTCCGTATACTTTTCATGTCTTGTAGATCCTCTTGAGAAATTTTACTACCTTGTCATGTTATTCAATCTAAAATCTCATTGGCTATGCAGAAACTGCCTGTGAGTGTCTTTCTTGTGTAATATATGAAATATAATGTGCGTTCGTTTTCTATATACGTTTAGGCAATGTTGAGCAGACAAAGGAAGTCTGTACAAACAAATAAGCACTAATTCAGATAGACAAGACAAGACTGTGTATTTATTAAGCATTTTCCCGAGTAGTAGTATATGTTCCCTTCATGTGACAATCTTCAAAATCTGTCTACTGCTTGCTTTGAGTCAATTTCTCCACTTAATGTCGCAATAAAAATCCAGAGGTAAATACACCCTATAGTTTATGTTTAGGTCGCTCCATTTGTGCTGGTAGAGAATTTCCTTATTTCATTGTATGAAAGAGTAACGCTTGAATTTGCCATTATTACAGTGCTGTCGCCTTTATGAGCGTAGTTTACAAACAGATGTAACATGTAACTTATAAGTTACATGTCATAATGGAAAACAACGTTTGTCACCTAACCTTTAAGAGGACTACTACTACTTAACCCTTACATTAAACCATTTGAACTATAAAACATTATCTCAACTTGACTATTAAGCGTAATAGCCCATAAACACACAAAACACATTGTGCGTAGATATGGCAAGCTGCAAAAGGCTAGCAACATCAACAACAACTATTTCTATTTATTTCTTATCGAGGCTTTTGTAGTTAATAGTTCCATTCATACGATATACACAAGTCTCGTCAGCTAATAAAATATATCAATATAAAAACTACCCATATATATGCATTTATATAGTCCTAGAGGTTCTGCGGTAGTTATTGTACACTAATTTTGCATTTGTGTTCTATATTGTGTACCTTAATGTGATATCATGCGGTATTTTATATATTTCGTTTGTATTAGGTCATTCGTAGTACACACATTTCACACAAAACTCCATAACATGATCCTGTGCCCACAATCAGTATGACGACATTCACAGCAGGAAAATTGCGTAATGTGTAATAGGGTTTTATTGAAAGCTGTCAACAAAAAATCACACCTTGACATATTGTCCATGTACTTACACACTGTGCGTAGAATACCTATAGTCATTCATTCATTCAGGCATATCGTAACTTGTCTTACTAGGAATTTGTAAGGAACAAAACAAGTCCGAGTGAAATTATCTGGTCTAAATGTTTATTAAATGTTAAAGATTTTGGGTACTATAATAAAATACAATTTGAGTATAATTTTCCTAATGTGTTGGGTATAGCTATACACAGAGAGACAGATACAAGTATACAAGGCAAGGGTGTCAGTACTACAAGCGACTAAAAGTACACGTGCGGCTGAGTAATTTTATCCTTTTTATTCCATAAAGCAAAGCTGTTGTGGAAAAAGAGCAGAAGGTTACCAAAAACTATATTGGGTAAAGAATCTGCCTATACATGGAAAGCAAATGAGAAAATAAAATGTGTTATACACAAACGCATGAATTGTTGCGTTACAACAAGTTGGTTTTGTAAACTGATAACGTGGAGGAGTATAATATCTACTAAATGGTAAAGCCATACATACGCAAACCACAATGCACAACAACCAAAACCTCATTTACATCTTTTAGACGTGACGTTTTTTATTGTGTGGCTAATGATAGGTTAGCACTTGAATGTAATTACTTTATTGACAGAAAATCTGTTAGATTTAATTAGCCCACATTTCGTAGCGTCTCCAATGTATTTAGTAGACACATGTTGGTAATTTATTCTAATCCTCCGCAACAGAATAGCCATTTTACAACATTCACTTCATTATTTACTGCAGTATGTACGATTGTGGCTTCATGTACACTTGCTCACATAGCCTAAATTCAAAATCCTTGCAATTACTTATTTACTGCTGATTTGATTAGTTGAAGTTGAATGAAATTGCTTTCATTCAGGCATAAACTAACAACAGGCTTCCACATGTACACGGTTGAAATTCTGAGGACTGTGAAACGACCACTCTGTCACTTTCTTGCCCTTCGCTCATTCATTTATTCACTCATTCATTTCTCGATCGAGTCATTATGTCCTTTATAAACACTTAAACTTCAATTTATTTTCTTCAAATGCTTTCAATGCGTCAATGAAGGAGCAGCACTCATACACAGTGACACACGGTAAACAGCCTCATGTAAACAACCGATGGTATCACATCTGTAATATGTCCAGCCACTTATTTGCTTAACTTGTACACACAGATAAGATTAAAGATAGAAGGAATTTCTTGACTCACAACAATATAAAATACACACAGGCATTTTAAGCAGTGTATACATACACACACCAAATAAATGCAAGTAGTTAATACTTTTATATAAGCAAGTAAATTATAATGCATTGGAAAGTAAGCAATAGTCAAGGTACAAAGACACAGCGCATAACTCATTAAATAAATACATAGTGGAAGCCATTGCTGACACTTTCTTTTGAATTATGCTTCTTTATTTCTTGGTTTTATTACACAACACAACTTTTTGGAATACATAAAAACTATAAGAGATACCTTAGATCCATGATAATAATCCATCAGAACTGATAAACATACTCCTATAGGGTTTGCACACAAATGTGAGTAATTAACTGTTATTCATTTTATTCATTTCTTTGTGTAGGTAGTTATATTCTAAATGCTCATTACAGAATAGAGGTTTAGAGTTATAGATAAGATTTTATCACTGTGGGTAAATGCAGGTTGGTCGTCTGCATTTCTTGCTTGGATAAAATAATGAATGAACATTTATTACCAAATCTGTCAACGATTATGTACAAGGCGATGGAAAACCAAATTCCGTGCAGGAAAAACAAGATGCATTGCCGTTTGTTTTTCGCTTAAATTACTAATTAGCGAATGTGATGTGAATAATTTGATAACAGCTTTGTATTACACATGCAATAAATTACTGTATCATTTAGGATAACATTCGTACACAATGTGTAATAATTTTCTGCTTTTTTGGTTTAAATGCATATGGGCTTTCGTTTCGCATATCACTTTGCAATTTTACGCTTGTTTCCATTTTTGAATAATGTGTAGAGCTATCTCATTTATTACCTCTAATTTGCGCCCAAGTGTCACGAATACGTAGCAAGCTAGCTCTGTAAGCAACTGCCTTAGAGAAAATAAAATGTAGTTAAAACGAAATGAGTTTTCAGGTATTGATTATGGTACAACGACATGTTTATATAAGCTATGCTCAAATGTAGTCCTAGTAGGTAAGTCAATTTTAGGTCAAAGTTTACTAGGTATTCAATTTTATAATTGAAATGTTCTTCATTAAATTATATCACATCAGAGATTCTGTTGCATTTGTATGAATTATAATGCTTCAGGCCTTCTCTGCGGCTGTGGCATGATTGAATAAATTACACCCAGCCAACTCTTCAATTAATTAAGTGCGAGTAGTGTACAGCTACACAAGAAGTGTTTGAGTAGCTGCACAAGAAGTAAAGAATCCATTTCATCTAAAGTCAAGATGAAATTACCTACCTAAATAAGTAACCTAAGTGGTTTCCTCCAATCAAATGATTGAGTTAAAATTCTTAATTAATGCCTTCCCCTCTTGTGCTGAGGGTCAGGCTAGACAATTCCATGAAACGTTTCATATGACATTATACTTACCAAGGTATTATACTGTCGCCTTAATATAAACCGCTCCATTTCATTCATACCAGCATATTCCATCACATAATGCTATTTTATTAACAATCTAGCATTACGTTACTAGTTAGCCAGATGTATTTTTGTAACAACCTAGGAATATTTCTTCTGCTAGAAAAACGTAGATAAATCCATGCCATAATGGTTTTTAAAAGTAACGTTTCCGTCCGATACATCAAGAAACCTGGATGATTTCAATATGCTCATTTACATACTTGTACACTTTAGGATACAGTAATGCAGCCTAGTAATTGATAACTACTGTAACAGGTACTTACTGTATGAAAGTAGATTTATTGCAAATAGAAAATGATTCGCTGACAGTAGCTAAAGTGCTTTGAAGACTAAGTAAATCTATTATTTGAAGTGCTTCTACTGGGCTTATAGGTACTCAAAAGAATAGATATAGGCAATTTGCATTTAATTTATAACAATTCATTAGCTTGATGGGTTTGAGAGTTCACGAAAGGAAAAGTGCGTGAGCATAACTTATCATAAATGTGATCTGTTCGTGACAGTTTCACCGATATGGTGCGTATGACTTATACAACAGCGCAGAATTTTGCATTCATTTTCTTTTGGCAATGAAGTGAGGAAACCGATAAGCATTACAGCAATTTATATCAACAATAGAAATGAGAAATGACACTCTAATGATATTCGAAGTTTCATTTGTAAAGTTGTACAGAAATCCTTTGAGGAGGTGAACCGTGAAGGAAGATAATGACAGGGTGAAAGACAAGACGTACATAACATAAATAAGAAAACTTGATATTGTTTTCCTGACTTGACAATGTTGACCACTTCTCGAGCAGTATGACTTTATATATGACACATTATGCGTACACGCACTACAGACCACTACAGATTCATTCAGAGTAATGAATAAATCCATTTACTTTACATACACGCATTACATCGAGGTACACGCACCTTATCTTTTAGCATTGCTCTCTACTACAGGTACAAGTACGCTATATATCCACCTACTTACTTTTAAAACACGCGTTTACATATAAGTGTAATGTTACAAAAATCTTGCTAATCAAATCAAACGCCTTATCATATTCATGCTACACATTATTAATTTAGACGTGGGACATTGTACAACAACCCTAGACCAGATATCCCAGAGAACATGAATACTCAGAAGATTTCATTGTCAAATCTCAAATGTTGATTTTAAATTTCTCAACGAAATTTTCAATGCTACAGTGAGGCTCGTGGCTTCTGCATTCAGTTGGAGACCAAAGAGGAATATTTCAGGAAAAGCGGGGTCAAATTTTACACCAGGCACGGTTTACTTACTTAAATATTTTGCACCTTGTCACTTGCCTGTGAGCACTAGGTTATATGTAAAGTAAAGTTGTTACCTTCAACTCATTACAAGGAATTACTTGAAGATTTTAACTAGGTATCTGTAGTATTTATCATATCATCCAGTCTTTACAATAACGTAAAGAATATCATATTGAAGTTCATCATAATATGTATTATTAAAGGGAAATGTTGTTTGTTGCTTGTATAGCAAAATGCTTGTAGGCTATATACGCAAAATTATAGGAAGATCCTCCATGCGTAATTAAGTTTTGCATGTGTGAGTTATAGAAAAGGTTTTCTTCCACGCAGTTGCGTATGCAGGCAAGGCAAGACAGCAATGTAATTGTCAAGACCTTAATTTTTGCATACAAGAGCAACTAGTAGATAATTTAAAGTTGCAACTCAATGTGAAAGGTATATAGCGGCTGTAAACCTAAATCTGATGTTTGGTCGTAATTGTTGATAGTACCGTTCTGTTTGCTAGTGTGAAAGATGCAAGATTACAATTTCAATGTTCAATGTCAAGCTATGTATCAAGTATCAACGCATTATATCCAATATCCACGTTTTACTTGTACACAGTGCGTGTCCTATAGTTTAAGAGGTGTATATGAATATTCTGCGTAATGCGTACTCAGCTTGTTTGTTGCGAGAAGGATGTATCATATCGTCATTATTTTTCCATTCGTCAAACAGTAGCCTCACTTTCATTATTATAAAGTTTACTTACCTGTTAGATTGCTATCAATGTAGACATAATGCACTAACTGTAAATTCTAATACAATAGTTTAAAACGACGTGTTAAAAAATTTCCTTACTCATCGCAGTCATTATCGTCACTCGAGAGTAATTTACTGCAGGCAAAACTTTCCTGTGAAACAAACAACTATAAGACAGTCCACAATACATGTATAATGAACAATTACTTAACTATAACTATACTGTTGATCGAACAATTCAGTTTCCAGCAAAACTACCAAATATCTATACAGTAATACCTGTATTGTTGTAAAGGACATGTTGGCAAGTATTGTTAAGGAATTCTGCATAGAATAATGGACAACTCGTGTTGAGCGAAGTTGGTCTACGCAGTTTTCAATGATCCTATGTTAATTTGAGCGTAATGTATACTAATGGCAGGCAAATGGTGTTTGATTGCAATAATGAAGGTCATTCAGAAGGATTTCTTTTAGAAAGACTTAAGGTTTAAGAAAAGCTTAAGACACGCATATCTAATCGAAAATGGACCCAAATAGCACATGCTTTAATATTTCGGAGGATAGGATCATCGTACATTTACAAAC
Source organism: Pogonognathellus flavescens (assembly GCA_019776165.1). Lineage (NCBI taxonomy): Eukaryota > Metazoa > Arthropoda > Collembola > Entomobryomorpha > Tomoceridae > Pogonognathellus > Pogonognathellus flavescens. Next base: position 14,282 of record JABASD010000661.1, on the reverse strand, counting down.
CAATCTAACCCATCTTTTTCATTTCGATAAAATTACGTCTATATTGTTTTTCATTGAGAAAGTTATAAAGGTGAGTTTTAAGGCACGGTATGTACCTTCAGGGCTTGGCATCTTTACTGATTGTTATGAAATTTTGTGGGTTTGTTCAACACTTAATGCCTAATACAACTGTGAGCTCATTTATTCGGAAAAAAATTCGTACAGCAGTAAAACATTGAGAATTGTTGAAAAAATGTAAATTTTTCAGTTTGTTTAGGAAAGCGGGCTTGGGTTGCCTGAAAAATTACAAAAAAAAATTTACTATAGCTCATTAAATGCGCTAAAGGATTCTCTACAAGATGTATATTTTGGTTTACTTCAGAGGGTCCTGGGTATGTGCCCCAGAGGGGTGAATATATATTGGCAACCCTGCCCTGCTGTAGTATTAAGGAAGTTGCCAGTAAGCGATAGGTACTAATAAAATCTATTGTGCTATAAAAGTCTTTAGTTTGAGATTGCTGCAATTGAATTATTACAATGTATAAATTTGTATGTTTGTTTTATTTTGTTATATAGTAAGTGTATACGAAAGTATACATGTTACACAGGTAATAAACTCTAATAACAGTAAGGACGAAAAATACATGAGATTCCCAGCGATTAGTGCAGTGTTGACGCGTAAAGTGAAAAATGGAAGGCTATTACATTTTTCTCACCCACCTTTGTACATAGAATAGTTAAATCTTTAATGAAACTTAAAACTCGACTGAAATGTGTGTCGGACGGTTGGTCTTTTAACAGACTGAGACTGCAGACAGAAGTCTGCAGCTTCTCTATGCATGAAAGAGTCAAAGCCAAGTCTGTAGTCTGTGCAGTTGTGTTGTGCTGCTGTTTGCACAGATTTTTTGTGTGGAAGCTGTTGAACGAAGGAATCTATCTCAACACAAATATTCACTTGAGTATTAGTCGTAATTTATTGTTGCGGCATTGCATAAGTAGGAAATTTTCGCACTAATGATAACCTCACTGTTACATCCATCTCAGCCTTCGCCCTCGCTCTGGCTTGCCAGCCAGAATTTTTTCATCTGTTTATCTTTAACTTTACACGTGCGTACGCTTTTCCAGGTTTATATATACATTGTTCCTTTTGCTATGTACAATGTATGTAACTTTACTTAGAGCTACTCCAACTCTGGTATAATACTTTATAGGCAAAAACTATCTAGTGTGAAAAATACTACAAATTTTGCAAACATATAATACGGTAGCTTATGTATGTTAGAAGCTTTGTAAGTTCAATGTTAAATTTATTGCTTTAAGTAATGTTTAAGTTTGTTTTTATAATGCTGAACTTGTATTGTTTTTCAGAGTAGTAAGAGGAAATTTTTCTGTATAAACATTTTTTATCAGCTTGTGGTAATAATTACCCGTTTTTATCTCATCTGAAATCAGTAGTACAGAAGCTACTGCTGTTTACCTCACAAGTGATACACAGAACCACCCTGTAATATCTTTAAGGTGCTGAATTGTAAATGCATGGAAGTACCTTGCTTTGATCTAATATGTGATAGGTAACTAAAGAATAACTTATTATATATACTAGGTAAATACTACGCAAAAAATACATTAATTGTATACTACCTATATAGGTGATGTATTTTCTATTATAATATATGTCGATTGTTTTTCACTTTTTCCCATTCACTTTATTTTTGCGGCTTCCTTTTTTCCAATGACAGTCTTTGTATTTATTGCTACTGATCGTTAAACCCTTTTCTCAGAAAAGTGCATACAGAGAGAAAGCTTCAGAGGCAATTGTGGAGATAAACTAACTAAACATTGTTTTGTGAATAACACATTTTAATGTAGAACATTTTTCAATAAAACTAACATTACCTTATTTTTTTGATTAGCAATTAGCACCGATTCAAACGTTATTTCTTGTTTCATGATGGGAAATCCACATATTTTATATGCCTACCTACAGTACCTTAGTATTATGTATTATAAAATGCTAAGCCGCATAATTTAAGCATTACCGAAATCTCGAAAGGAGCTTGTGATAATGTCCGAGTATGCATTTTACCAAAAAGCGATACAAATGATATTCATACATTCAAATTCGTAATACAAAATCGGAAGTGGTTTGTTTCCCAACAATGTATTTACGTTTGAAAAGAAGATAAAGGATAGCAATGGCAATATGCACCTGTTTTAAGTATAGTCATTCATAGTTTATTAATTTTCACAAAAAAATGATTACTCCACTCATTGAAGGAAAATTGTATTCACATTATTCCATCACTTAACTACAAAGTAGGATTTTTTCAAAGCGTGCAAATGCAAAAAATTATCTGATGCATGCAGTTTCTAACCTTCAATACATAAAAAGTAAAATTACTGTTTACTACAAAGTTATAATGCACTATATTGCATAGAAGTTCTATGATAGAACAACGACCTTGCCACTTTTGTTGCAAAATGAAATCAAAAACTCCTCCATTAGAATTAGTAAATATAATGCAACTTTGTTGCATACGTGTCTACCCTCCTTCCACGTGCGAATTCCTGTATTATTTATTACAAATTGTTTATATCCTCATTAATGTTAACAATCCATCATATTCTTTTCTGAATACTTTCAGTTTCACGAATGCAGTTTTTCAACATCAGAGACCACACGCACAGGTACATCATTAATGCACATTTAAACGAAGCATGATATGTTTTCCTATCAAAGCTGAATGATGTCAAATCTCAGACTGAAAGTTAAACAACAGTATCTTTAGCATTCGTTGCACTGAAATGCTATTTTCGTAATAGTTTCTATTTCAAAATCTTTTATTTTTGAATGCTAATAATAATGCGTGTGTTCTGATTCTGAAACCATGCAAAACCTGAATGTGTGTGGTAATGAAAATGTCTCCACGTGCATTCATAAACCATCATGTAATCAGAAAGCATCATTGACATAAAAATTATTAATAGGAACACAGTTTCTGTGGATTTGAAGTGTAGATAATAGTAATATTTTATTATAGTCAGGATATTGAGATACGTGTCATGGGTAGGCCGTTTTTTGTTCCTAACCGTATAGAGTGATGTCAAAATTTAGTTCCATAATACTGACTGTAAATATCAAGGAGCGTAGGTACGTGCTATGTATATTTGAAAAATTGTCTGGAAGCTTTCTGGACAGGACAAATGATTAATGTATACTTTTCAACTTCAACTATACACATTGTTATGCAATGTGTGTAGGAATTCTGTTTAGGTATATGTTTCGTTATAATTTCCTTCCCATTATTATTACTCTACAGTTTTTCTCGCTGTGAGAGAATTTCGCATGCATATACAGGATACTAATTTAAAACAAACATTGTATGCAATAAAGTAACGTTCTTTCATACAAACAGTTACAAATGAAGAGGTTTATTTTATTACGCAAACATGATATTTTCTACAAATGCACGTGGATTCAATGAGCATACCAAAGAATTAGGGCAGTGACCTTGATCTTTAAATGACATTCGTCCCAAAATAATGATGATGATCGTATATAGTGTCCACAATTAACAAATATGAAGAATTTGTTCACGTGGAGAAAATCCGGAGCATTACATCATTGAGAACAGCGAGTCGAGGATTGTAAATAATAGTAGTGTTCACTCACATTATATGCACGCGTCAAATTATGTCTGAAACCCTCACTTTGTTTGATGTAGCGAAATATTAAAGGTATCACATTTGAAACCTACTTATTGTAATCAATCAAATGTGCCAGTGTTTTACTGCGTTTTTCCCATATTCAGAAACATGTTAATTGAAGGGTATTATCTTACTATACAGTACATTGGGAGTTCCTTCCTACTTCAAAGTGTGTGGTAATTTCCTCTCTGATAATTACAATTACTGATTAGTGATTACTCAAATTAAGTCAGTCTGAAAAAATGAGGTTAACATAATATTTGCACTGTAAGTAGTATTTACAATTTACTAATACTAATAATATAATACAAGTTACAATACAAGTATAGTAAGTATAACTATAACGGTAATAATAACATTTGGAGAGACCTACAGGGAGAGAGGTAATAAAACATTCCTAATGGTAAATTATTACATGTACCTCTACATAACTTGTCGTGTCTCGTTATTGCTTCTCAGTCTCCATGTTTTTCAATGCCAACTGGAAATAGTACGCATAAAATACTCTGTGACAAACTCTCAGAAGAAAACTTTCTAAATTGAAACTCTATAGTTGGTACTAAAAGAGTAAGTATGTCTGTCTCATGTATCATAGTTGAATGATGTCTATAGAATAATGCAAGTGAAGTTGTGCAGCTTGCATTCTGCATGGAAAACGAGCGAATGAATTGTGGGATTACTTCCATGCAAGACAGACAGAGAGAATAACAGTTTTGGTACTTTTCCATGTTTCCGTCTGATTGAAATTCAATGCACATAGACTCGTATCCAAAATTGCACACATTGAGTTGTTGCAGTGAAGAAAGATTTAGTAGCAGCTACAGCAATGAGTAAGAGAAAGCAAGCGAATCAATAAACTTCACCGGCAACATAATGTTGACCGTGCCTTTCTATTTTCAGGATTTTATAGTTTACTTTCCACAATAAAAGTTTCTCTCGGCTTTCCTTTTACGAGCCGGGAGAAATAGCACAGCCAAGTCAATGATATAGGAGACACTTGAACACTTCCTCCATATAAGAAGTACATACAGCAAGGAAAAGGGTAGTATAAGTTTACAAACATAGTTAATTCGGGTAAACAACATTTTACATTGAGCTAACACACTTGAGAAGAAACATACACACTAACGTCGGTGTTAACACCTAAATATTTACTGAGCTGGAATAAATTCGACAGATTTATATATATTTTTATTCTATTTTTGTGGCCATGAAAAACTGACATCCTCTCTGTAATTCTAGGAAATGAAGCATAAGAGAATTGTACCAGAAAGTGGTACACTTCTTGTTATGCGAATAAATTTGTAAAAGCTTTTGATGGTAAATAAGTGATTCTTCCGTTCTGTTAAGGAAACATTTTGACATTTACCTTGCAGACTGAAACGTAAGAAATAAACAGACAGTAGCACGAAGAACGTTCTACAACATTTATATTCAGATTTTGTACATGTTCACTCGTTTACACAGGCATCTTGACTATGACGCTCATTTTGCTCCATTTTGTTACTACATTTGTTTTTCATGTAAATTGATTGAATGCATTCTTTGGAATATCATCTCCGTATAAAATGCCATCCGATTCAGAGCAGTAGTGTTATAGGAATTCAAGGACACGGAGTATGGCAATTAAGTATAACGTCTACATTATGTAAATTATATGCATCCAACGAAAGGGTTATTTATTGTTATAAGATAAAGCTGTGGTATTTGATATGATGCAAGATAAAGTATAAAGAAGTAACAAATATTGGGAAAACAGATAAACTCTTAGGTTTATAATACAATTAAAACTTCTGCCTTGGTTCAGAATGAATTCAAGTGCAAGCCCCCTAGCTGATTTAAATGACCACTGTCATTGCTTTTCCTATTACAGCCGCCGACCCGTATAATCTCACGTATATGCAAATGCAGCCCCAACTCTTTCCACTATAGACATTCCCACTACAAAAGCTCTCACTTTATCAAGAAAATACATCGTTAGTTAGTTATAATATGATGAAACGGCGGATGGGAGGAATCTTTGTCATAAAATACATCAACAATGTAAATTAATAAGCTTCTTTGCATATCCAAACTCCAATACATAGAATCTTCATTTTACTTACTTACTTAGGTAAAAAGTTCTCTTAAAGACATTACTACATACCAATGGCTGAAGCTTTTTGTCTATATTATACTTCCTATCCTAACTAAATAAGATGGCAAGGTATTTTGAACACACCTCACCAAGATTAAATCTACGAACATCAAAATCCTAGCTACGACTAAACTATGAAGCAACTATATTATTGTGTATGTGCAATACAAGGTATACCTAAGTAAATAAAATATAGTGAACTGGTTAAAGATCCTAATATACATGTGTATATAGTGTGTAGACATTTCATGTTCACGGTCACTTCTGACCTGACTGATTATAAGATCTGAATACACGCAAAGAGTCATAAAAGCAATACCTAGTTAATATAAGACTCTTATGTATAAGAACATATAAAAAGCACGCGGTTTACGTTTACATTGTGTGTTGTGTGGCAATGATGGAAAGTACTAATGCAGTAGATACACAGCATACAAAAGCGCATCATCATATCCCTTACGCAAAGATAAATAGCTCACAGCTTTGAGAATGAGGAAGGATGAACTCTCTCACATTGATTGTGAGATATCAACATTAGTCTGAGTCTGGCTTACAATAATCTTACATCCAGCAGTTTACTACCATATAGCATGATTGTGTGTTGTTGTAGTGGATAGACGTAAAACTATGTAGCTCTGACTGCGACTGTAATGTATTGCAGTATAAATGTAAAAGCTCGCCTTGCCTAACTACACTGCACAAAAACATCAATTCATTTCACTTTCTGTGAGACGGGTTGAATGTAGCTGCTATTTGCTACACGAACGAGAGACACATAATACACAGTGTATAAGCTCTTCACATAGTCAGACTTAAACATTATATGGCAAACAAACGCTCTGAACTCGAGCATCTTTTACTCATTCATACACTGTAAATCAGACACATGGCAGAATTGAAGCTTTACACAGAGCTACACTACTCTAAAGCTTAAGACTTTACAACCAATTTACTTTAGTAGTGGTACAAAGCTTTGGTTTACGTTTGGAGCTTGAGAGTTACGCAGTGTAGTACTTATTATAAAGATACATGTGTGGAGTAATGTAAAAATGTAATGTAATGTAACAATATATATCAAAGTGTCTGTGCTGTTAGTCTGCTCTACTAAAAAGAGTGTGTAGAGATACACAAAAGCTGTGGCTGACATTCAAAAATAGTTGGCAGAAAAAAAATTGCTCGATTCAATTTCACTGAACTTCGGCTCGCCGACTGTTCCCATTCCGCCTTTATGAGTTGCGTGGCCTACTATGCCGCATTATGTGTAATCTGTTTGGTACATTGCAGCTTACCCTAAACTGACACACGCACGTTTGTCGCATTTTCTTTAGGAAGTAGCTGCAAGGATGTTTATCACTTCTGTTTGGATAGATCTTTATGTCATGTCATGTCAACCTAGAGATATAAATCTCAAGATCTAGTATTTACTTTAAGAAACAGGCGTCATAGGTAATGATAACAATCTCAGATTCGCTCAAGAATTTTGCTATGATTCACCGGACTTTTTTACCATGCTTCAGTATTCGGTAGGTATACATGTGTGTACGTGCAGTAGTGCGGTAATTTTTCACTAACAATATTTATGCATTGAGATTTGCAGAGAAATGCCTGTGTGTGAGCATTGAGCTGACACTAATTATATAAACAGATTATAATACCTACTAGGAAGTAATGCCGCACAATGCTGACACATTTCAATATTGAGTGCTTGCATGGCTGTTATAATTTGGTTTACTCATGGAAAAAGTTTACATGAATAGGTCTTTGCTTCTATTAGTTGTTCGTGATTCATGATACATAGTATTAACTGCAAGCTACCTTTCGAATTTTTGCTGAATAAAAGTAAATGTTGAACTTGGGTAATCTGATGAGGATATGTAAAAATTCATTCCAATTGTACAATTGTGTAGTTTCTAGCACGAATGGAGAGACGAGGAGCACTTGGGCATCTCATATAACGCATGTCTTGCGTAATCCTTTCGCAAGGTTACATTTACTTACGATGCCCTGATTATCTAATTTTCCTGAATGGTATAAATATTTAAGGTATAAATATATTTTTAGACTACAATAAATCTGTGCTTAATGTATTACCCACTTACTGACGATGAGTGCCGGTACACGACTATTTAGAACGAGAAAGCTTGTTAACATTTGTTGTTCTATTTACATGCGTATACGCATCAATGTATTTCATGGAATCTTTTCCCATCTGCTGCAAATATCTATAGGAATTTAGAAAGTAGATGTTGTATCATTCTAGATTTAAAAATATGTGGGTTTTCCTCAACCATCTCTTTACTTTGTAGTAACACAAATATTTGATTTGTTTTTAGTTCCTCTTCGATATGGTTGTACTAAGATTGGGTTATTTTGTTATACTCTTATTATCGCTTTTAAGGGTAATAATAATTGCGCTTAGATTCTGGATCCAAATGTAATCTTTAAAACGTGCATTCAAGGTTTAAAAGTGTCAAAATACATCTAGATTCATTAAGATTGGATGACTAATAATGACCTAATAGTAACATCCAATTTGGTAAAAAAGTACACACAAAGAAGCTTACTTAGGCGTTGTAAATTTACATCCTCTGATTTGGGCTACAAATAGAGCTTACAGCTATTCCTGTAAAAAAAGACATAAAATGAATGAATTCATCGTATAGAACAGATACTACATGTCAAGATTTCATATTAAAGCTTCACGCGCGACATAAACCTTTCCTATGCGACTACCTACAGAACTATTTTATTTACATGTACGCAGCGAAAGTTACGTCAAATGACATTTGCCGTGGCATTGACAAAGTGAAAGTAAATAAAGGAAATTCGTTCATGCAATTTTGTGTTATATGTAATACCCACGCGATTTACTTTTCTTTGAGATAAGAAGAAGTGTGCAAAATGTCCTTTCAATGTCCTAGTACAGTAGTAGAAACTCGTTGCAAAGCAATGAAGTACACACATACGAATTTTCCAATCGTTTGAATGTCGCATCAGATAAATCTACATTGGCTTTCACAGGGACTTTAGAAAAACAACTACGCCTACTCGTCCAACAGAACAATCCATGTGATTTGAATTGCATTGAATATCTCGGAGCATTTTATTCAAGTTTCTATACAAGTAGTTGCTCTGTGTGTGCGACAAGCATTATCGCACCAGGTTGCACTCATTCTCAGTAATAGTACAATAGGGTTAACTACTAATGTTGAAGACAGTGTTATGTTTAGTAGCCTTAGTAGCAACGACTGTTAAAGCCGCCGGGATGCTTTACAAAGCGATAGAATAGTTATACTTCTCCACGAAGCTTGAAATTGAGCACGACTCCGATTTTGGTATCAATTTCGATTCCGCAGTTGGTCTACACGGGCAATACTTACAGAGTTCCGCAAAAACAGTTAAAGCGAAAGCAGGGCACAATGGTAAAAGTCCAAGGACTCCACGTGTACGGCATATCGACTGATGAAACTGAACTAGAAAAGAAACATCCAATCCAGACTGAATTCATTCCAGAAACCAAGCCATGCATAGAAGTAGTGCCTAGATACAATATTATATAGGGGTAGTCGTACTATAAAAGATATCAACTATTCCCCATTCAAATCATCCTACAAATACCACACACACACACACACAACCAATGTACTCATAATGTTGCCTAACTCACCAACAAACAAGGTAGGATGTATACACATGTGTGTATTTTCCCTCAAGTACTACATAGAAGATATCCCTGTTCCATGTGTGTATACATTGCACATTACCACACTTCACGACGATGTCTCCCTAACGTTACTTATGTTTTCCTTAGCTGATATGAACACTGCCTTACATACACACTTAAGAGTTATACTTAAACACGAAGACATTTCACAACACGCAATTTCTACTTTCATATGCACATAAAGAGATTGCTAAACAACAAATCACATTAAAATCTATTATAAATATGAATACACACTCCAGACAGTATATTAATGGTAGAAAGATGTGCATTTACATGAAATATATATTATATAGTCAGTAGATGGGTTGACATCCTAATAACTAACGTGCCCCATCCAGCCAGTCCCATAATCAAAGTGCACAAAACTAAAAGCTTTCGTATATTACATACAGAGGAATCGGAAAAGGAGCAAACTTTATACAAGATACATGTCACACAATATGACGCAATGACATGAGATGAACCCTCTTCACACAAAGCAGCATTTCAGTCGCTACGTTGCTCTTCTGAATCTAAATCCTCTCATTTTCCTTTAATCCTGCTCCTGCTCCGTGTAATTACTGTCTCGTCAACCGAACCACGATTTACTGTAGGTACACAATAGTTCAAAAATAAACTTACAATTAAAGCATTCATAAATAAGAGCTACCATTTATTTTAAATATCTCTATTCTAATTTTATTGCGTCAATGCACGTTTTATTTGATGACTCAATCATATTTTATTTTATACAAAGTAGTAACCATCAATCTGTGTTAGGCAGAACCTGCATGTCTCGTCTGTGTATGTCTGTCTGAGTTTATAATATTTATTTACAGATGCCTATTGTACTAGCATGTTGAGTTTAGTTAAAAATGAGCGTGCAGACGTGTATTGTCACTACGATCGGAGGTATAATTAATTGGGAAAGTAAAACATTTTTTAAAAGTGTTTCTCAATGTCATCCGAATGTTTTCTTCTCAAATGAAACTCGTGTAGACAGGGATAACGTGTTACATTAGTATATTCATATAACTTTGCAGAATTGTCAAGAGCACCTTGTCAATATCATTTTACTGCTGCTAAGCTGTGTCATTATTTTCTGCAGTGCACATTTATTATAATGGAAGATGTCCTTGCAATTTCTTTCGGGTTCTTTTTCAGACTGACAGATAATAATGCTAATATTATCAAGGCGCTTTTAGTTATGAAATTGTTTTTGTTCACGATGTCATTTGCGTCAGCTAAGATACCTAGTATCGAATTATAAGAACTATGGAGCAAATAACGCCCACTTTCTCTTGCAACAAAGTGTAATGGAATACATGACTGAAATCAAATGCATATAGGCAACGTAAAATGTCTTGTAATGAATACGTCAATAATGAGCAGGAAAACATGCAGTTTCTTAAGCTTCAAGCCAAAGTTACCTATAAACAGGTAAATTTTTGCGGGTTTGGTAGTAACTTAGTATTACTTAGATTGGAAGATAAGAAGAAACTTGTTAAAAATAAATATAAAATAGTATTGGGGAATCAAAGGGAAGTAAAATGCTTTGACATTCTAGTAATACTTATGTATGAAATGGTTTTAGGTAGTGTAAATATATTACTTTTGGCTGCTCATGAAAAGGAACCAAGTTCAAGCGGCCACTACATAATGAAAGTGAAGGTTGTTTTATTATAGTCAAAGAACTTTCGTAATTGTGCACTAAAAGTGCCTTTTACACTACAACCTCAAAGAACGTTACACACAATACGACAGGTAGTCGCACAACATAGTCACAGTCCTGTAGGAATGTACTTGAAATTGTGTGTATAGTAGAATGTCTGCGACATAACAAATGGAAAACTGGACCTTATCTCAGATGTAGTAGACGGGATGCAAAAACAAATTGAGCACCTCGAATCGGAACTTGAACACTGCAAAACAACCATAGATGACTGTAAATCCACCATTTCCCAGCTACAAAAAACAAACAAAATTCTCAACATTGAAACCCGTAGCAAAAATGTAATAATCCACGGAGTAGCGGAACGCCCAGGAGAAACAAGACTAAGCCTATTCACTGACATCATTACCCTTCTAAAACAACTAAATATTAACCATGTTGTAATTGACTCTGCTCACAGATTAGGAATTGCCAACTCAAGAACTACCCCACGACCTATTCGGCTGATGTTGTTAAAAAATAGCGACAAATACCGTATGATGTCAAATGCAAAACATTTAAAGGATAACGCGACTCTTGCTGGCATTTCGTTTAATGATGACCTACCACCGGACGTCAGAAGAGATCGAGGAATACTTCGGAAGGCAAAAGCAACAGCCATCGCAAACGGACAAACCGCAATCTTGAAGGGAGATATCCTTACTATTGACGACAACAGGTTTACTACGCAAAATGGTCAAGTGACAGAAATGGATACAATCTAGGGAATCGGCAGCAATCGGCAATCAAATAAGAATCTCGACAAACAACTCTCTATTTTATACTGGAACTGTGATGGTCTTGTGAGTCAAAATTCATTTGATAAACTATCGTATGTTTTAAAAAAACACCCACACATATTTTGTCTTTCCGAGACGTGGTCACAAAACGAAAATGATGTTAAATCAAAACAGAATCTGGCAAATATTCAAAAACTGTACAATTTATATTGGGTCAAAGCTAAAAACAAAAATAACTATGGTAGAAACATGGGTGGACTCTTAATTGGTTTTCGAAATAGTCTAAACCCTTTTGTAAAAATCTTAATTAGTGACAATAACTTTAAATCCTTTAAAATAGACAAAAATTATGGCCTCTCAGAAAATGTTATTATCTCAATGTGTTACTATCCACCACAACAAAAACATGACAACGAATTTGAATTCTTGCTGGATAAACTTTGTGACCAAAACAATTCTAGTAGTATTTGCATTGGTGATATGAATTGTAGAATAAGTAATGCTATTAGTTCTAAAAACAAAGACGGTGTTATAAACTCAAGAGGGAAAAAACTAATTAATCATTTTAAGAATTGTTTAGGTAACTGGAATGTATGTAACGGGAGTGTACCTGGGGACTTAGACGGCAATTTTACTTTTGTCAACGCAAATGGGCAAAGCACGGTGGATCTGGCTCTGATTACGTCTTCTATGTTGAAATCTGTAGCCAATTTCCAAGTTCTCCCAACACACTTATCACATCATTTCCCCATACTCCTAGAACTAAACCCAACTCGAATAGCATCTTCAAAATCTCAAAGAAGAACAAAAAAACTAAAGTGGGAGGAAACAATGAAGAATATATTTAAACAAAATCTGACTAAACTTAATTTTGAACTACAAAAAGAAACACCCAGTCTAGATAAGCTATGTCATCTTATATACAAGGCAGCAAGCGCCAGTGGAATGAAAACTACGTCCTCCAATTCAAGCAATAGTAACCCCCGTCCTTCACCACCCTGGCACGACGAAGAACTAATTGCAGCAAGCAAGAAACTTAATTCTAACTTGCGTAAGTTTCGAAAAACTAACCCACGGTGTGACCTTAATTCTTTTTTAAGCATCAAATCAACTTTCCTAAAATCAAAGTCTGAATTCACAATTATGTCCAATACCAAGAAAATAGAATTTTTCAATAGAATCCATCAACAACTTTTAAAGGCAAGGACATCTAAAAGTTTTTGGATTGCAATTAATATCTTTCGTAACGGTGAGAAGAAAAAGATATACGGTGATATTACAATGGCAAGCTGGAAAGCTCACTATGAGGATATTTTCGCAAAATCCAAACACCGCAACACCATCAAGACATACAATCATAGACAAATTGATCATTTAGATACTCCAATGAACATGATGGAGCTCAACCTAGCCATCAAAAAAATCCCCAGAGGAAAGGCATGCGGATCCGATGGAATACCCAACGAGGTATGGAAGTCACTCACTTTGGAATACAAAAATGTCCTGCTAAATCAATTCAACAATATCTTTGAAAATCCCACGTTAATGCCCAAATTGTGGGGTGATGTGACTGTAGTTCCTTTATTTAAAAAAGGTGATTGTAATATCCCAAAAAATTATCGTCCAATATCGTTAGTTAACACTATCACAAAACTTTTTACCACTATACTATGCAAACGACTAGACTTTTGGTGCCAAAAGGAAAAGAAAATATCCGAATTTCAAGCAGGATTTAAAAAAAACTCTGGATGCGACGAACAAATATTTATTCTTAATTCCCTTATACAAAAATCTTTAAAAGAGAAAAATGGAAAACTTTTTGCGATCTACATTGATTGTCAACAGGCGTTTGACAGCGTCGACCATGAACTTCTGTGGGATAAGCTTTACAACATCGGAATAAGTACTAAATTTCTTAGCGTCCTTCAAGTCCTCTATAGCAACGCCACAGCTCAAGTGAAAACCCCTGATGGTCTCACAGAAAAGTTTTTGATCACTAATTCGGTACTACAAGGCGAAATCCTGAGCCCAAAGCTTTTCAATCTCTTCCTTAATGATGTGGTGGAAGAAATTAATGGAACTGCACCCGGTATAATGATAAGAAATTGGGAAGTTCATATGTTATTATTCGCCGACGATATTGTCTTAATAGCAAAAAGTGACAAAGACTTACAGATAAAAATCAACAAAATTAAATCATATTTCGAGAAGAACAAACTCAACGTAAATCTGGAGAAGACAAAAATAATAATATTTAGAAAAGGCAGCAGGTTAGGAAAATACATGTTTCGATGGGGGGAC
>JABASD010000660.1:0-63330 GCA_019776165.1 Pogonognathellus flavescens | reverse complement strand
AAAACTCAGTTTTTGCCACCATGGTTTTTACCAGGTTTCTGCCAGGTTTCTGTCAGTGTGGTTTAAACACCATGCCAACCCTGGTTGTTGTATTTACTATTTACTACTAAAGAGGATAAGTAGGCACACACGATATACACATTACCTACAACTCTCATCTCAATCAGTCACAATAAAAGTTGTGTGTCTGATGTGTATAGAAATCATAACGTAATACATAACAGTCGTGGCGATAACAGAAGGAAGAGTTTATACTCCATCCATTCCCTCTGCTGCTACCAGAGACTGGCATTACTGACATAAAAGAGTTTTATCATGGGATACGTGAGACAAGATGACGAGGGCTAGACAAAGATGATAATATTATTGTACTGTGAAAATGTTATCCTGTTCCTGTGATTCCTTGATGTGTTTCATATGATGCGGGTGCGGGTTCCTAGTACATACTGGTATAATATTTTCTCCAATTTTCTATATTGCTCTATTGCCCTGTCTGATTTTGTAACTTACATCATGTTGCTTCTTCCGTTCCATTCGTGGATTTCTTACAACCGCATCCGCGTCTGTCTGAGTGTCTATTATTCCATTTCATCTCAATCTTCCCAAATATCTGATTGAAGTGATGTGACGGGCATCTTTCTCTCTATCTCTCTCACTCTGGATTCTGCTAGTGTGAGACTTTTTGACTGTGACTGCGTGAGAGAGTAAAGTTTCAAAGCTCCATCAGGCTAGAGGCTACTCTGAGAAGAGCATGAGAGAGCTGTTCTTCACTTACTTTATACTTCGTTCGAGGTATTGAGTTTTATACATGCAGTGCTACATTCGCTATTTCGTTTTAGTCTCATTCTATCATCTATAGAGCTCTGTTATGTTCCTACGAGTTCTTCCACTGTTGCTGATCTTGCTTACTTCTTTCCTCAAACTGCTCACGATCATTTTTAACAAAGTTGAGACTTGCACGATATATTATGCATTTAGACATGTGTGCGATACTGTAAGCTCATCGTTGCGAAATCTTTGCGCAGGAAATTCATTTGAGAATCATTATCTTGGCGAAGTTTTCTATTGTTCGTATGATTTAAAAAATGAAAATCGTTTTCATGTGTATTAATGTGCACAGGGAATATCTGTAATAATATTTCAAGTTAGTTTTCGAATGGATGTTTTTGTAAACCCCGTACATGTATGTAGTCGGCTCCACAGTCGACTCATGAAGACTCGGCTTTCCCGATGCTTAGTGTGGGCCACAACGGGAGTGGAAATTGCATGCAACGACGACAACGACCCTTTTGCTGGTTAGCTTTGCCTTCGCCTCATGCTTTACCTTCTCTGACATAGAAAATTCATTCTATGCGAGAGAGAAGAGCTATAGATAAAGCAGTAGACATAGACTCACAATCAGAGACGTAGTTTCAGTTTGATGCAGATAGGAAAGAAACATGGGACGAAACGAGATTCAAGCTCCGCTTTAACTACCAACCACAATTATTCATGCTACCAAAAGCTAGCATCATTCATATTATCAAATCATCATTGTAGTGTATGTGTATGAACCATCAGTCCATCAATATCATACAAACATAACATACGGTCGTATATAGAAGCCCCATCAGCTTTGTATGTTGCTTGGTACCGTTTGCGTTTATATACATCCACAATCATCACACGGCATCACCAACTTTAGAACTCACATAGAATAGACACGGCGAAACGAGTCAGAAAAGAGTAGCAGAAGCAGCAGTTCTCTCGTCGTAGAAGTTGAGTCAAGCCAAAGCTGAACTCACTTGAGAACTCAAATTCCCTACTCTCATAGTTGTGAAACGAAACCTATACCTAACTATGTATTTAACTGTAATTCCAATCCAAATGGCAAAGCATTGCATTGCATGTAGCAAGACTATTATGTGAAACTTTAGCAAGTAAGCTAACCTCGCTCTGCCTGTTCTCTTCGTCTCTAATATCTTCTCTCTCCAACAAACACTGCGCACACTAGAATTCCCAACATTTATTATCTATATATGTATTTGTGGACTCAATGTACACTACGCTTTCCACATAGCACATTTTGCTCAGGGTCGGCTTTACGATCCTTTTTGTACTCCATATGCGCCCCATGCATTCACTCTACAATCCCATTTTCCTCTAGCACATACAAACGCTTTCTTAGTTATGTAAAATTGTTAAGCGTAAATACGAATTCGAAGCATATTTAAACCGAATTTCTGAAAACTTTCTATTAAAGATATTTAAAACCTCTTTTTAAAGAGGTTGTGCACGTGTGCACAGGCATAATTTATATGAAGATGTGTAAAAAGTGGTTTGTATTGTACGACCCTATTTTAGTAATTTTCGGAATTTGTGAACCCTTTTTGCCAGTGTGATGGAAAGATTGTGTGCTGTGCTATGCGGCAGCGTGGAGTATGTATAGCCGATTAGAGTGGAATTCGACCGGCCCTTAAAAAATGAAACAAGCAAGCATTGCCTTTGCCTGGCGGAAGGACGGAATTGTATGGAAAAAAGAATATATAAAGGCTATGGAATGAAATGGTGCTAGTTCAGTGCAGTAGTAGTGCAGTCAAAGGAAACCATTGGATTTTGTATGAAGCTATGAGGGAACTCAGACTGCTGCTGTTCTGACGTGAATTCTTATTCTAAAAGCCCCAACCCAACTCTTGAGTTGAGTCAGTCTAGCTGAAGCTGATATTGGTCGAAGAGCCTGAAGGAAAGTTCACAGAATGCTATTGCAATACAATACAAAATGGTAAAGCTGGAAGGCTGCTGCTGAGCTATGCTGCATGCTGGCATGACTCGACTTGGGTTGCTTTGGTAGAAGAGGAAGGCTGGCTTCGTTCCTTGTCTTCAATACTCTTTACTTCTACTACAGCTACGATTTTATGCCATCCAAACTTCCATCCTGTCTAGAAACTGTGTACTCCTCGTCTACATCAACTCTCCTGTACATTTCCCTTTGGATTCTACATAACATCGCCATCGCCACCACCACCAGCACCACTGCTGCATTGCATAGGAAAAGGGAGGATGGAGATGGAATAATGGAATATTACACAGAAACTAAACAGACCAAGCTTGAAACTTCACTGACAATAATAAGTGTACTGTTCTACTACAGCTTCTCCTGAACCAAACCAAGCAAACGATTCGAAATGTATGCCCCACAGAATAGAGAAACAGGCACATACTAGTTAGACGGCACTTTGCATTGCGGAGGAAAGGCAACTCTACTGTATAAAACCCAATGTGTAAAGTAAACGTAACCATTTCAACAACTAACCAGCACAGCATACGGCAGTAAAAGAAAAAAGAATACAGAATATACCAGTACAACTTCACACAATAATCCAACCTTCGTTTCCTTCAGAAAGGCACGAAATGAACAAAGCAAAATGCTCTTCTGTCATAGCCCAGTCTCATATTATTAGTTTGGTAATCCAACAATATTGCCCATTATCAATCAGTAGCAATATCGAATGTCCATCATGACGTACATACAACCAGTTCTAATTTGTCCGCATTAATAATTCTAAAATCTACGCAAGAAAACAATCTTCGTATTATGTTCTTGACTTATTACGCTAGTACTTAAAGTCCTAGCTCGTAATTGTGTGTAATATGAAACGCAGTAAGTTCTTGAGGCTTAATAACATCGTAATTATAATTATATCTCATCTACTATTTCATGGAAATATAAAAACTCTGTGAGTGAGTGAGTGAGTGAACACAAACGTCAGACTCACAAAGCTGCCTTAAAGTAGTAAAGGCATTATGATGTGTATGAAATACGCTTTTATTATAAAGGTTCATTCGTAACGCTAAGGTTGCCTTGCATTTACTTTACATAGTAGTAGAATCGAGTGACATTTGGGCTTAGAAAATACATACACAATACACATCCACACACACTCACATACCTTTACACTAAAAACTCACTCTGAATGTGAGTGTGTATGTGAGCATGGAGAATGTACAGTACATTACTTAGCGTTTGTATACTATATCGCAGTTTAGTTAGCTTTAGTTTAAGCTGTTCTTAAAAAGCTGGCTGTGTACTACGAGTCTGGTAGAGTGAGCCGTGAGTCGAGTACTCCGGTGTATGTGTCTACTACACTTAAGTTAAAGCTAGAAGAGCTACAGGGTTACGTTATATTATGTACACGAAGAGTGTAAGAAATAATTCGAAAGAAGCAAGGAAGCAAGGAGAAGACAAAGCAAAGGCAAACGAAAGACGCGACGTAGAAGTATACGAAGTATGGCACAATAGTCTTGTACAAAGATCGAATGCATGAAAAGCAAGGCTAGATAAAACATCGCGTACAAAGTAGACAGAGAACGAGTGAACTAAAGCTTTGTACACAGAACAACTACGGATCTCATGGTATCTCCAAAGCTAAAGCTCTAAAAACGTAGCAAAAACACTCACGGCAATATAGCAACCAAAAGCATCATACAGTTCTTCTACGACTTCTATCTCTACTTCTACTGCTGCTGCGGTGTATAATTCCACACACAGAAGAGACGGACTGACAGACAGACACGGTGTACGTACATAGAAACTGCTGTGTATAAAACGTAGAACTTCTCACATGAGAAAAGTACGGGCAAAGGAAGCAAAGCAAGGCAAAGCTAAAACCTCTCTCTATTCTCATAATATTCCAAGGGAGGTCTTCGGCAATTTCGTATGTTGGAGAGGATAGGGACAGAGGCAGACTCTGACTCCATATTATTCCACATAGAATTTACACGTAGAATTCACACATAGACAGAGAGAGAAGAACACGTAGAATTCTACACGATGAAGTTGGAGTTTCAGTGTTTGGGCTGAGGAAAAAGTGTGTGAGAGACACAGGCAGAAGTACAGAGGCAGGAGGGAAGTTGATGTACATTTGGAGTAGTCCACACGGGGAATAAGCTGTGAGAGAGCGTAAAATACACAGTCGCACTGGCATCTGCTGCAGCTTGTAGGCTTGGTTTACGTTGGCTCGATCAAAAGGACGAAGGAGCAGCACAGCAGCAGCAGCAAAGAGTCTGCTATCGCCTTTTCTGCCTTTCCCATATTCCATTCCCATTGCATTATTGAATTGCTAGGGCTGCCTCTCTTCTTCTTCTGCCTGGCTCCAAACTCTGGCTCTCTCATCATTACATTCACATCACTCGCACTCCGTCGTCGTTGTATTTTCCCATTTCTCTCCAAGAAAAGTAATTCTCCTGCTACTGCTATTTTCCCATTCCCAAGTATAATCATCACTGCGACTACGACAACAGTCTTCTCTTCTTCCACCACCACTTCCAAGAGTCTGGCACTGCTACATGGATTTTAACTCCTTCTTCTCGGACTGAAACCCAGAGAACTGTGTGACTGGCTCGTTTTGGGCTGGCATAGAGTAGAAACAGCACTTTAGGTTG
This sequence comes from Pogonognathellus flavescens, assembly GCA_019776165.1. Taxonomy (NCBI): domain Eukaryota; kingdom Metazoa; phylum Arthropoda; class Collembola; order Entomobryomorpha; family Tomoceridae; genus Pogonognathellus; species Pogonognathellus flavescens. Next base: position 57,909 of record JABASD010000660.1, on the reverse strand, counting down.
GCTCCCTGCTCTGTTTCTTGATTTTCTGTAGATTCTGTCAAGACAAGTCCTCAACTCAGCCGACTGAAGAGAACTGTGGGTTTTAAACAGCGAAGCCGACAACAACACTAATATCAAATAGGATTCTTCTTCACCGAATGGGCTTTTCAGTTCCTGCTGAATCTGACAGTACTGTCCTCCTTCCTCCTGCCTGCTCCTGGGAAAAGAAACCTTTTTGAACATTGAATTGAAACTGAAACCGATAATAAGTAGAAAAAGAACCAACCGTACAAATACAAACTACAAACCGATAGAGTTACACACTCACCGTAAAATAGTCTACTGAAACTGAACTGACTGAAATCCTGCGTGTGGGACGAAGTTTTCCGGAACTTGGAACACTTTTCGGTTTTCACATCAAGGTTTTCCTGAATCGGGAGTATTCCAGGTTTGAATTGCCTTCTCCCGACCAGAGAGTTGAGGCAAGAAGAGATAAACTGCAAAGGACGACTTTAGCCAAGAGATTGAATTCGGACTGACTACTGCACTGGTACTGACTGAACGGGAGAAAGAGAGAGAGTAAAAGTTGTACGTTGAACGTACCCCTTGGACCAGTCAAGATGATGAGCGAAATCACTACAGCGGCATTTCTCACGAAAGGCTCTTCTGGACAATTCAGGTGAATTTTCTCCTTTCACTGTAACTCTTATAGTTCCTTTCGTATAGTTGTACAGGATAGATGTGCATCCATCACGGGACCGGGCGAATACCACAAGCATCTTTGTTTACGCAACAGAATATTATTATAGAGACTCTCCTTTCTCCAGCATGTACTGTGCACTTTGCATTGAGGTTTACGTTTGGTTAGCTTTATGTGGGTTTGATAATGTTCATTCATTTCATTAGCAATCTTCGTCCTGTTCTCTGACAGTATAAAATCACAGCCAGATGAGCTATCGCTGACAGTCAGTGCAGGTACACAGCGGAATAATTATCTTCAGCGTTCAATAATATTATTCCTCTTTGTACACAATCATGCCATGCTCAATGTTTACTTTTGGCCCTTTCGAGGTATTCACTTCATTCACTTGTCACAAAATAATAAATATGAGATTGAGCAATGCACTCAGATAATAATCTCATTTAATATAATTATTATACTATTGTTCAATAATATTGTAATCAAGTGCAATGTAAGCATTCTATTTCAATAGGAACAAAAGGTGGATAAGTTTATTGGAAGTTTACAACCCTTGTATATCAACACCGAATTTTGTTAAGTTTTATCCGCAAAAAGTTATTTTATTCATTTTTGTACAGTTTATTTATATATTTAGTAGCAAATACTTTTGTTACTTTTGTATTTTTCGTTTTTTTGTTATGTTTGAAATTGGTTTTGATACGTGTACTCATAATTAGCAATTATTAGTATTAGTAGGTAGGTAAGGTTAAGGTATTTACTCCAGGACAGAGGAGTCTTGTGTGGAAAAGTTAAATAACTATATTGTATAATTAATTTATATACCTTAGGGACGCATATACAAGTACAAGGGTATGTCTTTGAAATATATAGATGAATTTTTAGGTACAGAAATAATGCAAACAGAAAGATAATATAAAATAGACTGAATCACTAAAAAATACTGTAATACGTGTATCAATGTACCTGTCTAGAAACCTGAGTACTGCTAGTGGTACTATTACTGAAACATTGTCAAAATTACAGGTAGAAGATTGTACAGTTGTCCAGACTTAAGTCGTGTAATAGTTGACATCATTCATTTCTATATAAACATAAACTAAGAATATGTAATGCAAAAAATGGTTAGTTTCTGCAAAGGTCAAATAGAGTCTTATATAATAGTCTTATCCTTATCAAAGTTAAAAATATTTAAATAGCCCTTTCCACTGAATTCTGTATAAATGAACTAAGGTAATTTGTATGACTCGTTGCGTTGTTCTTATTTGTTATTCATTGACGTTTGGGCAAATAATCTTGCTCTATGTTAGTATGTATTAACAGTCCTAAGTCTTGCAGGTCCATTAGCTTTGGCAGTTTAGCGACAGCGACAACGTCGCTGCCTTCAGCTGTCAAACAATGTTTCTAATGAGATTTAATGTGTTTTGCAGATATGTACTGAGCCTTTACGATGAAGCATTACGTATTAAGGCTGAATCAAAATCAAAAAAGCCACAGGAACTTGTCAAACTCGATGCATGGTAAGCAAAATTAAATAGACACTACCTTCATTGTATGCTTTTCGGATTTGTTTTCAGAAGCACATTATTTTATATGCTTTTCGGACGGAGATATACTATATTGGCAGTTTTATGTACCCATTAGGGGAAACATTTAGTGACATGATGTCACAATTCTTCTATAGAAAATTTATATGATGGTTTCAGCACAGCGTTCTCCAAAAGGTTTAAATCATGAATAGGAAGGTACCTGATTTCATTTACCTGGCAAAATAATATATTAGTTTCTTTAGACTAACTAAAAGTCATATTTAATACTTCATGTATAAAAATGCATATTTATTAGCAATAGAGTAGAATCTTGACTGATTGCAATGCACGATCCAGGTATAGTGGTACACCTAAGTAAGTTGGATAGAGCAGATTGAAGTAGGAAAGCGGCATAGGATATGGATAGGATTGCAGCGCATAAAATTAGGCTTATGTGCCATGTGTCCGGTGGATTTCTTCCGGAGAAATTTCGGTGTGGTGTGCTTGTTCGAAGGGAATCCGTGAGTTCCACGGTTGACGTACATTTTCGCGGTCACTTGGTATGAAAGTATTGTTTTTCTTGTTTTGAACGTGAACATAGAGAACTGTTAGACAGTATAGTATAGTACGAAATAGGGATGGAGAAAAGAAGACTCAAGAACCTGTCGCTTCATGTAATAAGTTGCAGTGCCTTCGCTTGTTTAGTTAGCTCAGGCAAGGAACAAGTGTGGCACTCATTTAAGCATCAACATCATATGGCATTTGGAGCTTTATATTCATCATATTATTGCTCTTCTATATTGCACTTATGAGTTCATATACAATACAACGCTTACTCAAACATACAAAAGCCATTCAAGCTGTTTCTCTTTAAACTGGGGCTACCTTCCTAACAAATGAGCAGAGGCATAAAGGCATAAGGTATATTATGATGATACTTATGTGTAATGTGTGTGTACGAAGTTGTGATGTGTGTGCAAAGAGTTAATTTGACTTGAGAGTATTTATTTCTCATAGTCAACCTCAGGAGCAGCATAAAAGTGGTGTGGAAGAGAAGAGAACAAGTCACCAAGCATTTCTTACTTACTAGAACAGACTGTATTAAAGTAAAGCATTAAGCATGCTTGCCCTCAATACACACTCACTCACACAACTCTTCTCAACTTCAGCTCACTTACATTACATTACACATAGAGCATTGCAAGCCGTATTGTTGATACTGCCTCGTTTACTCATCCTATTAGTCATTATATGGGAAAGTTAACTTTACATTCGTTAGACTTAAAGAAGCAGTTAGTTATGATAGTAAAGAAAATCCACGAGCACTTCAAGCCTCCTCTCCACTTCTTATTACAGCTTCTCATAAATGTGTATAATATGAAACTTGTCTAAATGCAATATTGTGGTAGATGCCTCACTTTATATACCTATACAAAACAGCAGGAAGTTGCCGCCGAATTATTTCACGGTCTCTTAAACATATTTTCTCTTCTAAACGCTCATGTTGTTTACTTTTGTATATTTTTACTGTTTAAGAGGACGTGAGGCAAGATTTTCTCTTTTCTATACGGGTTCGCGCAGTTTGAACTGCAGCGGTGAACAGGGACAAAGCGAGTCCATAAAGTTACAGAGTCTTGCGTGTAACGTATGGAGTTTCTATGCAAATCACTCTACTCTTTCAAGCAAAAATGATGATGTAGTGAGAATGCAAACGTAATTCGTAATATATGACATCATTGAGGAATGAGAAGGATCAAATGATTAATTTTAGTTTATAGTATTCACGTCTACTCAATCAACTTTATGTATAAGAGACACAGAGGCTAAGTTAGAAGGTATTAAAAGTTCTTCCAGTTGACATCTATCACTTTGTGTATTAAGACAAGAGAAATGTCTAACAATATTATTATGTGTACTTGTGTACCTGCAAACTTCGTCTGTTTGTTGTCTGCAATGTCCATATAGCATTTGCATACAAATGCAAATTGCAAACAAATCCGAAAACATAGGATGTGGATTGATTTTACCTGCAGCTATAATTAGCAGGGTGATAGAGGATTTTGTTAGTGCAATGTGAGGTGTTTTCCATGTGAATGCTGAAATCAATACTATTCTATGTCACTCTACTGTGCGCAATGAAGGGAATCTTTATAGTGTGTATGTGTATGTGTGTTAGTATGCATTAGAAATTTCTGATTTCACCTGTTTGTATACAAATGTTTCATTATTTTCCTTTATTGTTTCCAGGTATCAGAAAGAGTTTCCATCGAAGATTAAATCACGTGGAAAGGACCCACACATTGTCCACGATGAACTTGTTACCACAATGAAATGGAAGCTTGCTGTAAGTAGAATCAACCAACATGTCTATATAGATATTATATTATTCGCTTAATTCACACATATTATATTTCAAATTCTGTTTAGTAATGAATACTATAATGCACTATAAAAATGCACTGTTCTATTCTAACTGTGACAGTTATGAGTTATGGTTATGTATGACTATGACTGTTATACTTAAATAGAATAGACATTCATAATGGAATTATGTACTAAATTTTTTATTGATTTAATAGAGAGGTAAATTCCGGCCGCGACTTAAGGAACTTGTAACAATGAATTCTCCACGTGTCGTCGAGCAAGAGTCAAGAAAGGCTTTTCGAGCCCTGTTCAAAAAAGATGACCTAGCTGCTGCCATTCAGTATCTATGTAACCTTAAGGTATATATAAACACAATGTATATTAGATTGACATACATCATGGAGGAGAGGTCTTTTAAGTGTTGACTTTCGGGGTTTTAAATTAATTTTTGCATTATTTGTAGGGTATTGGTCCAGCAACCGCTTCCGCAATTGTCACAGCAGCCGCTCCAGATCGAGCTGCGTTTATGGCAGATGAATGTTTGGCGGCTGTACCGGAAATCGAAGGAATCGACTACACGCTCCAAGAATATCTCGAAATGTTAAAGCACATTCGACAAGCGGTGCAAAGGTTAGGAGGACCAGATGAATGGAACCCACATCAAGTTGAGTTGGCCTTGTGGACTCACCATATTCTTTTAACGCATCGACCCGTTATGTTACAGGATATGCCTGACGACTTTGTAAGTTTCAATTTTAACATTTTTGTCTTCATTTTGTAAAGAATACTTTGATTGTGGCAGTAAACATGTTTTTACTGACATTTGCCAAATTGGAAAAATACTTTACTTGCAATGTTTATTTGTTCCAGGCCCACCAAGAAGACTCTTTGGGTTCTACTATTTCGTCGGATTCCAAGGAACTTAACGATGACTGTAACTCTAACCAAGGGTTAACCATCCCAGGTAAACATTACACATTTTTACTATTTGTGTATTGCAAGAATTATAATATTTCAATTGTAAATTCGTGTTCCGAATGCTATCCAATATCAAAACGTTAACAATTTGCCTTATGTTTTTTAGTCCTATCGAATGAGGACTCTAATTTTGCAATTGAATCCGAAAAAGGAGAAGACTCTAACTCCACAGATGCGTTTATCCAAGGTAAATTATTGTGATAAAGATTGAAATAAAACTTTCTGTAGTTTTGAAGAAAATATTAATATGAGTTACTAATTAATTGCATTTTGATGTCTTTAGCAGTAGGACATTCTCGAAAAAATGGCGCCAGAAATGATTTAGGGGATGACGAAGATGAGTATAGTAACAGCGACATGCCCGCAGCCAAGAAAGTAAAACTTGACACAGTGGACGAGATAAACGACGTAACCGTTAACGCAAACAACACCACGGCTGTTCCCGTTCCCACTAACTAACAATTTATGTAAACACTCTTTCTCTGTCTCCTCTTTTTTAAATATTGCAAAAACTATTTAGTGTAAACATTCCTAAAATAAAGTAATCATTTTCCGTGGCGGAGGCTCCTTTTTTAAATAAAGATAAAATCGAACTAAACTCTTGTGTTTGAATTGAACTATTTTTTAACAACCAAATTATAAGCTCGAATTATATTACTATGATTAGTGTATCGTATACCTATCATAATTTGAGTGTAGACAGCTTCATCTCTCGATTTGTGCTATTTTATTTAAGCATCTTACCAGAAAGTATCAGTAATTGCACTTAATCGTCTTAAATTATAAGTTAGAACTGGAATATCTAATTTGTGGAAAATTATATTTATCAAAAAATTAGGCAATTAGTTATAGTGTAGGTTTCAAGTTTCAAGTATGAAAGAAAGTTATTTATGACTGTGTGACATGTTTCGTTTGTGTACAAATCATTTAGGTAATTTATCTTTTACTGTACTTAAATATGCAAAGATCTACCACGAAAAATGACAAAACTTCCATGTGAAGTAAAGTAGAGTGACAGACGCATGTGGCAAAAACTTAAGAATGATCTTTGTTTGCAAACGTATAGAGCACAAATATGCGAGATTCCTGTTTTTGCAACTGCAACGCCCTGAAACCAGAGAGTACGAAATCTTACTCTATGATACAATTACTCACTACTGTTCGTACTAGACAGATATCGGGGTCATGCGGTTGCATAAGTCTACTATAGAAATCAAAACTGTTCTTATTTTTTAAACTGACTAAAGTGTTATCATCATCAGCAATAGTATGTGCACTGCATGACATTTTCATCAGAAAAAACAAAATTAATTGTTTAATTGCCATTGTATTTGTATCACTCAGCAAAGTATCTTTTACACACACAACATATAAATGTTCCATTATTGGGTGCCTAAAAATCATTTACTTTGCATGTAAGCGCAAATCATTTTTCGTCAATGTAATTTTAACTGCTATAATAATTAATCATTTAATTATCTCGTCAATGCAGGAAAGCCTAAAACTGGTTCTACGAAACTTTTGCTTATAAAATATGCTTAATATTTATACAAATATTCACTCAAAATGCTAATAGTTCTAATTATAACTTTCATTTGCCTCAATTTGAAATGCAGATAAAATAAGAAATAGAAAAATGCATCTAAATTATTTTCGACACAGCTTTCATGATGCTAATATATGTAGATATTCTGCCTTTTAAATCACAAAAATTAATATGAGGCCGAAAATTGGTATGAAAATGAGAATATAGGGATTGATGATATAAGAAATAAAGAGTAGATTTTCAAAGCAAAAACAAGATTTAATTTCTCTTGCATACGTTAGAATAAATTTGTGTGATAGAATCATTAGTGTGGTCTTCATGATCATAATTACCAACCTTCAATCAATCACGCTCCGTAAGTATAAAGTAATAGAACGTAAAGATAATATATAATATAATATATATGTAATAATTAATAGTTTTTATGTACATAGAACCTTTCTGCTAGCACTATAATATTATGCAAGTCGGTTAATTTTACTTTTAACACTACGACACACTAAACTACAACTCTAAAAGTAAATCTAAGAGCGACAATAATAATTACAGCATGTCTCGAATAAAGAACATTGATTAATTTCCTTGTTTGTTACGTTTCTTTCTACTATAGTCTCTTTTGCTAGCTAACTAAGGTTTTCCTATCCTATCTTTCTATTTTTATGGTTAGTACATGACAGATTTTAATAATTAATTAATTAATAATAATATAATAATGTCATAATTATTGTTACTATAATTATAAGTAATGAATTAATTTGCCACAGATATTTCTTCGAGTACTATTGATCTTCCTTCATTCAGAAGAATAAAGTCACAATAATAATTGTAGTAGTTTGTTGGGTATTTTTTTGAATGTCTCTTTTACAAAGTTTTACATCATCATTACAGACAGACATTTTAAAAAACGATAAATTATTAACAAATAGTATATTATAGTACTACTTAGGAATGTTACGGATTAGTTTTAATGACAACTGGATTCTGGAGCTTCATTCTTATCTCCTTTTCTGCTGTCCGCTCGACTCTCATCATCACAACTAATTCTACAACTACAATTACAACGATTACAGTTTACAACATCTCAATATTCAAATAGTACAAGATCAGTATAATATTAGAATAGAACATTTACACAGACAAATTCATGCAATATTCCGATAATATAATACTTGCTTATCGTAATGTACCATTAATTACTAGTTTATCTCTATCTTCATAAAAGTTAATCAATGATTATGATTATTGCTTGTTGTTACGTATCTAATTATTACTAATTACATTTTATATCATTGCCACAATTATTATTACTTGCTATGAAAATTGTAATCGTAAATATTAATATTATTATAATACAAAGGCACTTTAATTCTCACTCGCAATGCGAATATGAGCTTCGTTATGTAAATACTATTTATATGTAAATTCTATCTTTTTTAAGTACAATGGAATAGAGTAGAGCTATTCATTTTGAATTTCTCCAGCCAGGTCAAGCCAAGCGAGGCATAATTGTCAGACCATACGTTCAACAATGGAATTATGTCTTAGAAGTGATTGATGGCTAACTCTAATTCTTGATTGGCGACAGAAGAATTTTCGTTGAAGGTGTGTGGGACGCAATTTTCGTGTCTTCATGAATTTTGTGTAATTGACACAAGTCACAATGTTATTAAAGTATATTATTGTCCCTCTTCCGAATTATTCTCTATTCTGTTTCCTGCATAGTTGTAAATTGTAAATGGGAAAGTATATGTTGCGGCAGAGAAGAAGGTTCTATAAGGTTAGAAAAGCGTTGTTTTAAATAAAATAATTTATGCTTTCTCATCTTCTCCATCAAAAGAGTCCTCTTGGGAGACTGTAGAGTCATCACCGGTTCCAGGAATCGAGCCACGCTTTGATAGCCTGCTCGAGTTCAAACCAAGACTGGTGGCAGTGCCACGTCTGTAATAATCAAAAAATATATAACAATCAGATCAATAATTATTGAGGTCACAATCTCATGGAATTATCCCATGCATCATCATCACGTTTTTGCTACAAGTCCTACGTCATTTTCAGCTAATTCTACAAAGACAGTGAGTTTATCATACCTGGAGCCTTTTCCACATCTGAGGAATGGCAGCAAATATTGGACAAGCAATTAATACAAGTGCTCACATTATACTTTAGCATTTATGCATGAATTGTGCAGCAAGGCAATTATATTTATCTTATCATATCATTTATTTGAAAGTCTTAAAAATGTGTATACCAAATGAATAAACTGATTTAAAATAGCATCCTTACCGTAATTTATTTTTAAGGCTTCCTACTTCTCGAACGAGTCCTTCATAGCCTTCCTGTGCATCCTCCAAGTCTCTTTGAAGTTTTCGTTTCATAGCCTTCTCTCTGGAAATCTCCTCTTCAGCTTCGTCAAGTTGTCTCTTCAGAGCCTTTACTCGGGTGTTGATTTTCTCTGCTTGCTCTTTACTATTATCAGCATTTCTCCTTTCATCATCCAGTTGTAGGAGTAGTTCTTTAATTTTCTTATCTTGTCTTCGAACTGATTTCTGCTGTTGCAATCTCTCTTTGGCTTCCAGCTCAAGTTGCTCCTCGAGCTGTTGAACTTTCGACTCGAGACTAGTAATCGTAGCTTTTGTCTTTAATTTTTGGGTTGTTTCCAATTCTGTCAATTTCTGCTTCAACTCCTTATTCTGTTTTTCAAGCAAGGTTCTTGAATTCTCTAATTTTTGATTTGTGCTACGCTCTGTTTGCAACTCAGATGATAATTGTTCATTAAGAAGAGTGGCTTTTCGAGCTCTTTCGGACTGCATTTCGTTATTAGATTGCTCTTCTTCGAGCTCTTCTTCTAGAGACTGAATACGGGCTTCTAAACGACGTTTCTCGTCCACAAGCATAGTTCCTCTATTGGTGGTATTGCTCATTTCTTCTGAGAGTTCATCCCGTTCAGACTCCGCAGCTCTACGAAGACGTTCGGATGTTGCGAGCTCCTCCTACAATAAAAAACAACAAAAATTATAAAATATTCGTTTCATTATGTTCCAAATCAAAAACGGTATCAAACAGAATTATTTATACTTGAAGTTGAAGGATTTCAGCTTCGATACTCTTGAGACGCTTCTCAGCCTCCTTAGCGATGGCGTTTGCTTCATCCCTTCCGATTCGAGCCTCTTCAGCGTCTCTTTGGAAGTCTTTAATTTGTCCTTGAACTTTCTTCAGTTGTTTCAGGGAATCTTCCTTCATCTTGTTGTTAGTCTCGATTTGATTCATCAATTCGTTGTAGTCGGACTCAATCTTCTTTCTGGCATTGACAGCGGCAGTTCTATTTTTCCTTTCATCTTCAAGTTCCGCTTCTGTGTCTCTCAATTGCTTGATTAACCCCTTTCGTTTTTCCTCGGAATTTTCCTCTTTGGCTTGAAGGTCTCTTTCGAACTGTGTTTTCAAGGCTTGCATATTTACTTCAAGTCTTAACTTCGCATCCTCAGTCAGCTGAAGTTCATCCTCCAATTCTTCAATTTGTGTCTTCTGTTCGGCCAGCTGACTTTCCAGAGAGCGTTTCTGTTTTTCCAATTCGTGAACATTTTTGTCAGCAGTTCCTTGAGAATTGACCAATTCGTCCAATTCATTTTGTAACTGTCTCTTGGTTCTTTCTAGCTCTTCAATTTGTACATCTTTCTCTTCAAGCTCACGATTCAAAGACAAAAGTTTTGTTTCCTTTTCTCTAGCCTCTCGCTCCGCTTGGTCCTTCTCTTGACTGAATCTTTCGCTCACCATCTTTTCCTCAGAAAGAATTTTGTCGAAGTTTCGTTGTTTCTTTTCCAACTCGACCACCTTAGAACGCTGGGTGTCCAAATCGATTCCGGCGTCTTCCAATTCTTGTTGTAACTTTTTCCGGGATTTTTCCAGCTTGTCACAATTGGCACTGAGTTCGTCATTTTGGCTTCGAAGCACCTCAATATCTTTCACAAGTTTCTTCTGGTTATTTTCTAAGCCAGCGTACAGTTCGGCGTCCTCTTCACTCTTTTTCTTCAATTCGGCTAAGGCGGCATTTAAATTGGTTACCAGTTTTTCTAAATTCTTTTTCGCTTCCTCTTCTTCTTCAAGTTGTTCTTGAACTTGTTCTTTTTCTGATTCTAACTGTCTGACCTTGCCACTCAAAGCTAATTTCTGTCTGGTCTCTTCTTCCAAAAGTGTTTGAGCTTCGGAAAGAGAATTTTCAGCTGCGGCGGAGTTCTTTCCTGCAGCTGTCGCTTTTGAATCGGCTTCCTCTAATTGAGTTGTTAAATTTTCTAATTCAGAAAGAATTTTAACGAGTTTGTCAGATAAATCTGTACGAGCTCTTTCGCTCTCTGCCAATTTCACTTGGAGTTCTTGGAGTAGACTTTCCTGATTCTTTCTCTTTCTTTCATTGTCCATTTTCGCTCCTTGGAGGGATTTAAGTTCGTTGGCCAAATCTGCGTTTTCTGCCTCTAAACTGGATTTGCTTTTTTCTAAATTAAGTCTAGCTTTCTTCAAATTTTCGAATTGCTCCATAAGGTCTTGTACTTCCTGTACATGTTTATGTCGCATATCTGTCACATTTGTTTCATGAGCCAATGTCTCTTCTTCTAAACTCTTTTTGAGAGCAGCCAATTCTTGTTCTCGCTTGGTACGTAACTCTTGTTGAGCAGCTGTTGTGTCCAAACTGTCCAATAATTCGTTCTTTAAAGCCTCCAGTTCTTCATTCAAATCTCTCTTTTGTTTTTCTGCTTTGTTTCTTGCAGCCTTCTCTGCTTCAAGATCTTCTTGAAGTTCGGCCAGTTGCGATTCAACCTCTCTCAAGTTCTTTTGTGCTGTAGCTTTGACAGCAGACTCCTCGTCTATCTTCGTCAAAAGATTTCCAATTTCTTCGTCCTTTTTGGCCAAATTCAATTGAAGTTCTTCAACTTGAGTTCTTTTTTCGTTGATTTGCTCTTTAATGTCTTGAAGCTCAGACTCGATCTTTCTCTTACTTCTTTCGTTTTCTTGGCGGATTTGCTGTTCTTTCTTAAGTCGTTCCTCCAGATCAGCGATACTTCCTTCATGTTTGGCTTTAAGTTTTGCTAAATGTTTGGATTTTTCTTCCTCTTCCGCAAGATTCTGGCTTAAGTCGTTGTTTTTCTCTTCGAGCAATTTCTTTTCTTTCAGGAGCTTTACATTGGTGTCGTCAGCCAATACGAGTTCTTCTTCCATTTTCTTATTTTTAGCATCACCCTGAACTTTTTCCAACTGTAGCTTTTGACGAGCACCTTCCTCTTCTTCAAGTTGTTCTTCCAAATCTTGAATATTTAACTGAAGCTTTTTCTTTTCATTATTAAGGGCTACGCATCGCTCTTCTTCCTCTTCAATTCGAGCTTCCATGTCATGAAGAATTTCTTCCAGCTCTTGTTTCTTTTGAGCAAGTCGGGCACGCATTTCTTCAGCTTCAGCACAAAGTTCAGTTTCAGCTTGAAGTTGTTCAGCCAACATAGATTTTTCGTCAATGGCTTGTTGCAATTTTTGCTGAATTTCTTGAGTAACGACGGCGCTGGAATTCAACTTGTCTTGCAAATGCTTCAACTCATCCTCTTTTTGAGTAAGCTTTTCCTCTTGCTTGGTGACTTGGAGCAAAGGTTTCACTTTCGTGTAAAGACGCCACCATTGCCAGTTACGCAGTTTAAGATATGCGGCACAATTTCGTTGAATGATACGGATAGCATTGAGCTGTTGGACACGGCGAGTGTACATTCTCCTTGCCAAGTTACCCCTGCAGAATGACTGGAAGTTGACAATTAAGTCAGTGATCTTAAAATCACGCTCTTCTTCCAAATGGGCTAGTACTCCAGCTCTAAAAAATATTTTGGACTGGCCGATGCGGAACAAATTTGGATCCAGTTCCAATGCATGTATCTGAACATCAATAAAATAATCCCATTTATATAGTTAATGAATTGACGACAAATGCAGGGACACATTATAGAATATCCAATAAACTTAATTCATCATATTATAACACTTTTTAGTAAAGAAAATTGTACCATCTTTTCGCAGGCTTTCTTGCCATCCATGAATCCTTTTGGTATGACATTAGGAGTCAACAATTCGTAACGTTGTCTAAATTCTTGGAATGGAATTCGATTAGGGAAACCTTGACGGCAGATACGTATACCTTCCAGTACTCCATTACATCGCAACTGGTCCAGAACGAGAGGGGCGTCAATCTTGCCGGACCTACAATCAAATGGCGTTTATTAGCCATTACAATAAATTGAGTTATATTAACCATGACAAGTAATTCACCTTTTTTCATGGTTGGGAATTATACAACGGACGAAGTTGGGATTTGTATTCCTCAATGTTATCATAAGTTTGGCCAATTGTTCCTTGTACAACTGTGAAACTGTTCTGAACATTCCTTTCCTTGTTCTGGCACCGAATTGTGTGTCTGACATAGCTTGATGAGCCATTCCCACTATCTCAGCTGGAATAATAAATAATTCCACCAATTAAATACAATTGCTATTTTATTAGATCTAGATGGATAACGTAATAATTCGTAACGATGCCACTTACACTTACCATCCTTCCAGATTTGAACAATAAAAGGATCCAAACTGACTTGCAGTAACTGTACAACGTTTTCGTTCAACGGATCCATATTTTTCATCAACCACTGAGCAGCAGAATAATCTACTTTTCCAGCGTAATGTAATACTGCAAAGTCTGCTTGACCACGGAAATCGGTTTTAAAAAATTTTGTATGTTGGCTATGAGCAGAAGCCAATTTTTCAGTAAATGACTTGTCAGTTGCTTTCGGGAACCAACATTCTTCGTCTAACAAGGCTAATATACCCATGGGCTGTTGAAAAAGTTGAATACACTTAGTTAAGTAACTTTCCTCAAAATTGTTTCAGTACAAACAAACATATAATACATAACTTTATCATACCTTTTCAATTAAGTCAATAGTCGGTTGAAGATCCAAACCAAAGTCAATGAATTTCCAATCTATACCCTCCTTTTGGTATTCCTCTTGTTCCAAGATGAACATCGTGTGGTTGAACAATTGTTGCAGTTTTTCGTTTGTGTAATTAATACAAAGTTGTTCAAAGGAGTTCAATTCGAATATTTCAAAACCAGCAATATCCAAAATTCCTATGAAGGAAGCTCCTTGCCTTTTTGTTCTGTCTAAACTTCTATTGATACGATTTACTAACCAGCGGAACATACGCTCGTATGTAGCCTTGGCTATAGCTTCAACGGCGAATTCCACCTAGATCAAGAATATCGCAAATCAGTTAAGGAATTCATTGATTGAAATATTTAGGTTAAGTGTAAGAAAATCCGACCTGTTCTTTCGTTTGTGCTTTGGTGACATGGTCCCTTCCAACTTTAATTCGAGGCTTCAAAAACGCTTTAGTCATATCTGTCACATTAAGACCAAGAAGATGAGCAACTTTTTGAGCTACAGTATTGTCAGGAAGTGTAGCTTGATCTGAATTTCTCTCTTGCTTGAACTGCATGTTGCCGAAATGAAGCGAGGAAGACACAACACGGAAGATTGCTGACAAATCGTCAGGAGAAAGACCCATAATGTTCATGGAGTTCACAGTGGACTGAAATTCGGCTACGTCATCCACTCCTGGCACAGGCAGACCTCCCTGTGTCAGGAATGTGTAATTTGAGGCTGGTTCCAAAACATATTCAACTGTGGGGAAACAATTTTAAAGTTAGTTTGTAATGAAAATTTACCATAAGCATCGTAAAAGCAATGAATCTGAAATGTGTAAAACCCTTACCCCTTTGAGCGTCAGTTGCTCCAGATAGCAATTGATAAAAAATGTGGAAGCTACGTTCATCCTTTGCTTGTCTGATAGATCTGGATTTCTCCAGAAGGTACGTTTCAATATTGGCTCCAGCAATATAACCAGAAGTATCAAAATTGATTCGGATAAACTTTCCCTGTAATAAAATATCATTTTTAAATTAAAGATTATATTCTTAACCCTTCAAGTAACAGAAGAGAGTAAATTTTCACTTACAAAACGACTGGAATTATCATTTTTGACAGTCTTGGCGTTACCAAAGGCTTCTAGAATCGGGTTAGCTTGAAGAAGCTGTTGTTCCAACTCACCCTAAATATACATTTCATAATATTAGTAATAAACTCATTGACACCCGAAAACAAACATATAATATCGGTTACAAACGTGTTTTTGAAAAGGACAGAGACACACCAAGAGTAGTAAAGAGTCTATATTTAATTTTATTACCGATGAACGGCATTATTTTAGACAGAATATTATACAAGAGAAATGAAAGCGTGATGTTACTTACAATGTTGAAAACTGGAACGGGCTACGTGAAAGGCGAAACGAAAGGAAATCAGCCAAACCGAAAAGCGATTTATGATTGCATCCGACAGCCAAGAATTCATGTGAGTATAGTACGAAGAACATGCAAGCAAGTTGATTAAGGTATTTCAAGTTAATTTCTATATTAATCAAACTATGTCAAGTAAAATTTTATTCGCATTGTGCTACTTGTAAGCGTTTACGAATAAATATTTTACTGCATACATACTACAGAATTCTTACTGCAGCTGCAACTACAAGTTAGCATTAATATCAAAAACCCAAAAGATTTAGTTTAGAAGTAATAGTGAATGACTAAATTTAGTCAATTGGCTGTAATATTTAGTTGGCTAGAGTAAGTAGTATTTAAAGATTAGAAAGGACTTTTAAGGTGAATAATGAATAGAGGAAATTTTTTTCTGTCCTGTCACAAACGTCATAACGTCACTATCTCCACAATCTTCATCATAAAGTTTAGACATCTTGTTAGCCGAAGATCCATTCACCACAGCACATAATATAATAAGTGTGTCGATACCATACCATAATTCGCTACTTTCTTTAACCCATAATTTTGCATCATACTACATTTTTTCCGGTATTTATTAATTAAAAAGGCAAACCTACGTAACATTTAAACATAAATAAACGTAGGTTTCAAACAAAATTCTGTATTCGGAAAATGGCATGGTTGACTTCAATATAAAATTGTTGACTGATCTTGTGTGCCAGAATTGAAATCGTACACTTTGACTTTAACACGCACATCACTCTTTAATTCACTCAATTGGGACATATCATACTTTTTTATGAAACCATTTAAAAAAACCTTAATATCTAAGTATACATTTACACAATTTCAAGAATTAAGTAACTGAAACTTTCCACAGATTTAAAAAAATTAAACTTGCAAAAACGATCGATTGATTAATCATAATCATGTAATCATACGTCAACAACTCAATCAACAATTTTAGATGAAACCATTCCGTTGAGTACTTTTGCACAATAAAATTTTTGCTGATTCATTAGATTGGTCTTTCCCTTCCAACCCATCAAATAATGTACATATCTACTAAATTGCAAAAAATGCATTTCTACACAACACCCGTACCCTGCTTTAACCGTAAGAGAGAAAGAGACTTTGAATCATCAAAACTGAAGTCGTAAGGATAATCTCGGTGCTTGGAAAATCGAAATCAATTCTTTGTGACCTAGATCCTACAATACAAATAAAATATGCTACATGAACAGCTTCTATGTAGCATTTTATACACTGATACGAATCATAGCTTGGGTTCTTTTGTTCCACAAATACTAAATACAAACTCGCTTCAATAAATAAAATTGATTAAATGAGGGAAATAAACATATCGCCAACAATCTTTTGAGCTACACATTAAGCTGAGGCAAATCATCTCTTACTTAACTGACAAGACTTAACTGTGAGTGGTCATTGCATTTTAAGCAAAAAACAGCATCGCATATTGCATTGGATTTAAGTATACAATACAGATGTGGGATGTTAATTGGCACCTTATAGAGAATGATCTAGACGTCCCACTGAGTTCCACAAACAATCAATTCCGAATTCCAATAACCGAGAGTTATCCTCACTTTGTTAATAGACTGATTGAACGGCACAATCAAAGTCTGATTACATAGGTGATTGAATAAGTGCACGAAAGAAATGGGCGGAAAAGCTTGCTAATGAATGATGAAGATTCCTATTTGGTTGTTACTTTATATTAGCGGTGAACATATTATTAGCAATAAATATCAAATGATTATCCTATCATGTGTGATCGTAAGTACATAATTATGTGGGTGGTAATCCCATCACATAATGTCAGGGTAATTTCATATTTGCATAGAGGTTTGTGATTAAGGAGGCATAGAATTGCTACGTATTTTATTCTCTGGTGGCTACAACCACTACGGCTACGGTAATTTAGTAGTAGAGTCGCTTGGGAGCTTTGTGAGAGTAAACCAACCGTAGAGTGATGAGTTCCTGTTCCTCTTGGCTTACTGGCGGCAACATAAGCCAAATACTGGATCACTTTCTTTGTATTTTCAGTTTTTCCGGCTCCCGACTCTCCTGTGCATAAAATGGATTGGTCCTCGCGGTCTATGCAAAACAGAATATGCAAAATTTATAACACAATGCATACTTTTGTACATGTCTTTTCAACTCCATTCATCATTCATTCATTCAACTCTTCTCAAAGACAGTATCGTCTTTTATTCGCATTTTATATCAGATTAACATCTACATTATTATCATTATTCTATTACACCGCACATACATTATTATGCTTTAGAGCTTTAGCCCTCCAGAGTTTTTACATACTTTTCTCAGCTACACATTACATTATATGTTTTCCATTCTTCTTTATAGTTTGCACAACAAATGTTCATAACATGATACTCATAGTATCAAAGTATCAACTACTCCATGCTAATAATAATACGACGATTGCTATATAGACATTTGGGATTACGAATGCTTAGAAATTCGAGTCGAAATCCCAACCAACCATGGTATGGAGACACTGTCAACCATATGGCTACTCTCCGTCTGTGTAAAATACATACTCTACCTAACTTACCTCCTAAAATGTAAACTGCAAGAACACACAACTCACCGATCGACCTACGACGACCATTTATATTATCTCGCATGTATTTAACAGCTCGCACATACAATAAATAAAGCAAATAACTTTGCAGTCACAGTTAAATACCTATGCACATTAGTTTTATCCCCTTGTACTTCAATTGTACACAAATCTTCATTATGCACTGTGTAGGCACAATCCTTACTTAGGTACTAACTTACTACATCCACCAAAGTATCATAATTTATTGCACGAAGTTATTACCTACACTCTACACCGCACCATACACACACTACATGCAATAATCCGTCAAGATATAATAATATCTTGCTTGATTGTCATCCAACCTCATGTCAACTTTAATACGATAATAAGATACATGTGTACTACATTTGACAACAACATGAAAGCAAATAAAGCCATTCTTATTATTCTACTTGCGAATTCTGCACTGCCATCAGGAAATTTATAACGACTGGGCTCTGTGATAGTGATAAGTAAAACAAACATACCTTGTATTTTGCATACTATTTATACTTATAAAATATTTGGCCATTTAGCGTATCAAAGTTTAATACACAACGACAAGGCTTGACACGACACACGACAAGACATGTATCTCTATCTCCGTGTTGCGTTTCCTTGTCTCTCTCTTTCGTTGTAGAAAATACAATGAAAATGAAAGGCAATCCCTTAAAGGAGATATCAAACTCGAGCCAGAGCCAAGTCAACTGAATTTAGGCTTTAATAATCAATAGCTGTCTTGTTTATTTAATCAACGAGATCAGCGAGATAGACAAAAGCGTTCACCTTACAATTAGTCGACTCCGTTTGTCGCTAACGGTAAAACAATCATAAAACTAATAAATATAAATGATCAAATTCATCTATTGCTTATTACATGCTCACCCCCTTGTAGTTTAACTAGCTGTGAATTGAACACTACGAACTGCGGTTGCCATTTCGTGGAATGAACAAGCATTACCACCACATGCACCAGTTCTGTTTAGATTGTGTGTACAACAATGTAAAATGTAATGGACTCGTTCATAATCCATTTGCATTCCAATAAAAATTATTTAAATTGACATTACACACATAGCAAACATAGAGTGTGCCTAACTAATGTAATATTCACTTAACTAGCAGAGTAATATTTACAACTTATTGTTATTGTAATTAAGTAGCATGAAATATTTCTGTATCAACTCCATACTATGTACACACATGACAGTTACTTATATTGTAGGAGTGTGACAAACAAAGAGATTTGTTCATGTGCCAAAACTCCAAACAAGTACAGAGGTTGTCCAAGTGGCATAGTCAATTTAAATTTAAGTGATTTAAAAATCCACCCCTTTATACAAGACTCACTTACAACAGCTATTAGATGTTTGTGGCCCTTAAGTGCACACTTTTGCTATGTGCAGAAAATACTTCATAAGAATAATATTATTATTACAGCTTCGGTATGTATTATCTGCGTACGCTAATTTTGAACACATGATGTGTGAATATCTGATAGAATAATGTGGTGTGATTCGATAGGAATGAATGCATGAATGCAACTACGACACGAGATACGAATCTTGAAAGAAATGAGCTAGAGCATACGCTGTTGTGCGCACAGAAACGAATACGTGCCCTATTCAATATAAAATGTCTTTGACCTCAAATCAAAAATCAAATAACAAAGCATTAAACCTTTGGAGAGAATATGAACAGATATATCCAACAATAAGCAGAAAGACCAAACCAAGTATCATCGTCAGATGCAAATGAAAGTATCTTGTATTACTATATTGCAAGTTGTGTTATGTTATGTTAAGGTATGTTGTCTTGTCTTGTGACTGTAATTATAAAATCTTCTAGCAACTCTAAAGCGACCATGGTCTTGGTCCGATACAAGATACTCTTTTAGTCTTTTCTCTCTCTCTCTCTTCTCTGTACAGTGTACAGCAGAATCAAGTCGAATAAACAGACACGTCGTGGCTCGCATCAAGCAGGCCGGATAGAAGAACTGTAAACAGAAAAGAGCATACAGGACAGAGTGACCAAATAAGGAGCACCCGACGGTCGACAAAACAAGGCTCCTATAAGCGAAACGATACAATCACCATCGTCATCATCATCAGTCAGTATTACTGATTCTCTTTATTATCTTCATCCGCCCTATATGGTCCTAAAAGTTACCTTCGTCTCCATCTCGCAACCAAATCTATCCCATTTCACTCCAAAATCTTATTTAGTCAACTCTTTAATAGCAAAAGACACTAAATACTCGACACACTCGACAGTATGTACGAATACGGCAAATCACTTATTTTTCACATTTGTCTGTCTCCATTCACTCTATGGCAAGCTAAAATTTCTTAATGTCTTGTTACTAGTTGTTGGAAAAACATTAAGGTAGTCTGGGAGTCTACATTTTCCATACAAGCTCTCTCTCTCCTTTTACTCTGCATTTTACACATGGCTTACTTACAGCTCAACTCCGTTTACACTCGCATATTTCTATAAAATGAGCTGGAGGACATCTCAGTGGATAAACGGTTGAAAATTGCATTCAACTTTATATGTAATCTGTGTAATCTCTATACAATTGTGTGTGTAATCTGTTTATCACTATTTCTATAATTATTGATTACTGTCACTGTACAACAATGTATGCACGTAATGTACCGCATCTAATTACTTAATTTAACTACTATGTTGCTTTTAAGCTTACTTCGTTCTGTGAGTCACTCCATTTCCATTTTTAGCATTTAGAACCAAATCCAAGCATCAATAACCGTTTAACAAGAGCAGCTACATAAGTTTGGAATCATAAGACTCATGTGGAATGTGAGTTGATGATTTATATTAAAACAACGTTATAAATCCAAAAACTGGATATTGGATATTAGTATATTTCATTTCACGTCTCACGTACGTAACTCACATTTCGGAGAGAAACACTCAAACACTACAGGAGAGTATAATATTAAAGAGTCCAAGTTTTTTGGACTTCCGTTCGTTGGTTGAGATAGAAATATTATTACACTATAAATCTGTGTAATGCTTATGCTGTGTGCAGTGAGTTGATATAAATCCTTGATGATGTCTTGAGTAGTAGTTTCTCGCTCATTTCCTTTTAAAGTCATCTTTAGAAGCGTCGAGTACATTACAGAGAACGCATCTGTTTATGTCATATGCTCTCTTTTCATCATTCATAACACTACACTAAAGTTCACACACATTGCTGCAATTGTATTCAGCCAGACATTTTAGAATGTGCATATCACAATTGTATAATTCCTAATCAGCATTTACAGACAGTTGCTGTGTTGGAGACATTTGATACCACATAAGGCAAAAAGCTTTAGACTATAAACTAAAAATTACCGATTACCTAACGCATCTTCCAGATGAGAAACACCATTGATTGTTATTGGTTGTGAGTCAAATCTGCAGACGGAATAGGGCAGTACACATAAATTGCCTAAGGAAACGATCCCTATTTTGATACGATTAACGATAACTCTTATGCTCTCATTTATGATTTCACTATGGACTTCTATCGCAACAATATAATATACATACCTACTCAAGATGATTCTCAAAACTGCACATGCATACTATTATTCTATTTAGATTATCTACTTTTACGTTATGTCTTAGATATAGTTAGTTCATAATTTATATCATTTTGACTTGTAAACTAAAAAGGTGTAACAAACATGTGTAGACTTTATATGCATACCGTAATCAAACGATTGATTGAATTTAATTAAACACAACTCACTCGTAAGAGAAATATAATTCAATAATTACAGCCTAATTGTTTATTGAGAAGCAGCACGTACGGTTTTGGTCCCTGTGAAAACTGTGCATTGTACTAATACCTAGATCATCTAGGCTAGATGTTAAGTTTGTGTATTGTAGGTTTGAGTCTACGAGGCACATCAGAAGATTTATGAACATTTTACACTCCCATCATAATCAATGGGGGTGTTTGGGTTTAAAGCTAAAATGCAACAGGTTATTTCCAGATTCTTTTTTATCATGAGTTCCAAAAACTGAAAGAACTGTCAATATGTTAACAAAGTAATCAAGCTACATAGAATTATGTGTAAAGGTTAAAGGTGGATTAAGTGAGCAAACATGTAAAGGTTGCATAATAATTTTAATAACTTAAAGGAGAAACGTTCAGATAAGGATAATAATTAATCATGCAGCATCTAAATTAATTACACTTCATATCTGATCCTGCTGTAAGTCTCCGTCTAGGACTTTAGAGTCAGATTCATCTTGTCATAAATAGAGTGTGAAAACCATTTTTATATAACCGACAATCGAAACATGGTATGGGTCGGTATCATTTTGCCTTTCCCTTCATTCCACCTTTACATAAGTACCTACTATCATTAAGGTTACAGATAGGCTAGACCAAGCCAATTTCGATATTTATATAAATGACCTTTTTTACAGAACACTTCACAGGTCCAATCACCGATATGAAGTAACCAAAATTTTAAATATATATTTTATGAGATTTTGTACTTACAATTAACAGTAAAATGTACATAGATACCGACTACCAACTCCACTCCTGATCTTAATAACACAGAATTACGAAAAAATTAAATTCGTGTTTCGATTAAAGACAGTAAACCAAGTTAGAGAAAGGTTGTCTAAACATTAGTAGCGCTTATCATCAAAATATGTTGAAATATAGTTTAAAAGCACGATCAATATCCCACAAGGTATGATCATAAACGAAAAAAATAGTACATAAAAAATTAATACTTTTGATGACTAACGATAAGTAAATAAAATGTAAAGGAAGTTTACAAACTAATTGTCCAGTTCACAACTGAAAAGTTGTTGCCATCAGTTTTAAGTAAAATAGACTTGCGTCTGGCCTGGGTCTGTGTGCGAAGCTAGATTGCTTGATCATACATTATATTTTATTTATGCTCTCGTTTATTAGTCTTTCTTTAGGTCAATTGAATCCACTAGGCACGTGCAAGCCTAGTGACTAACTTGTAAATTGTAAATGCAAGCTAAAACTGAAGATATAAGCGAAAGAACTTAAAGCGTGACTTCGAATAATTCATCGCACTTTGCCATTATTGTCTTCCCTTCCATATTATAATCTGCACATGCTGTTTCTTTTTATTCTGATCTTCGTATAAGTTAAAATTTGGTGTGGTTCTTTCCAGTCTCATCTGCTCGTGAACTATTAAATTACTGTGTACTCATTTTACTTCAACTTTTCAACTCGATATATTTTGACTGCCTGGGACATTATGACATTAAACTTGCTTCCACAGTACATTTAATTATTTCGTTTACAACTTACGATTAATATACAGATTGATGTATTTGACAAGGGAAAAAAACAAATACGCACTTTAATATTTTGATACAGTGTAATATGCACTTATGAGTACGTAATAGTACGTATGTATGAGAGCAGTGGAGTGAAGTGGGTAGAAGTACAGAAGTCAGAAGTAGAGATGTATAGGTATATAACTCTGAGAAATATAAACATTTTTATTTATATTATTGATATCTAACAACATGGTTTTGGTCTGTTCTCTCTCTCTCTCCTGACTTTTATATCATTATATTTTCGGTCATCTTCCCTATATTAGGCATTGGTTAGCTATACACTTTCTTGTTTCCCATTTAAGAGTTTTATATTCTTCAAATCAAGTCAAGGAGCACTTATCATTACTTAGTATGTCCACTGTAGTTTAGTAGTTTACATTTAAGCATTTCTGGGCGTTTCATCTTTAAACAAATCTTTTCTTTCTTTATACGACTCGACCAGATTTTGCTCGTCTATCCTTATCCTCCTACATTGTCTTTGCTTTACTTTATTTACCGATAGCAGAGGACTTGCTCTGTCTGTATTTCGCAGTAAGAAATTCTGAATTTGTGCATGGAATACTAAATGCATAAAATATGTACAGCTTCTGCAACCATATTGAATTGAGTCGATGTATTTTATTCCAGTTGAACACACATTTAAAAACATTTACCTTCTTTATTTCATGTATTGTAATTTGTTCAGCTGTAATTGCATGATTGCCTATACCAATTAGGTATCAATTCAAATTCAGTATTCGAATTAAGACATGATGGTCATTCGTTTTTACTGCAACGTTTTTCTTCACATTGTAGCACTAAGCTACTAAAGCAGCATAGATTATAATAATACAATGTGTACACATGAACCAAACGTATACGCAATGGCAATGAGTCATATCATGAGTCTTAACTTAACATTCTTCATTTTCTGAATCCTCATTTCATACAATATTTAGACATTTAATGCATAGAACTCGAACCATTAGTTGTTACTTGTAAATATGGAGGTGGTACCAGACAAGGACACTGAACTGCACCTACTTATTGTACAAGCAAAGCAATGTGGTCGAAACAGAATCAACAGAACCAGTACTGTGTAGTGTTTAGATCGGATCTTAAGAGAAAATGAAAAACAGTAATTTGCAGTTTTGTGCAAAATAACTAATCGTACGTTAGAATTTACACCTGTTACATCTTTTCCAACTAAATCTGGTTACTTATTTCAATCGATGCAGAAATTATATTTCCATACTAGACATAAGTAAAAAAGTCTGTGATGGTCTAATACTATTTTCTCCCTTACTCTCGTTTTTCGTACTTTAGTCTCCATCTCTATATTTCATAAACACTTTATTTTTAGTAAACACTTTGTAAATTTTGATTGCACATGAATCAAAGTAAGTTGCATTGCTTTTATAAATAAACCGAACGTTGAAGATTAAATGACACAAGACACCGGTAGTTCTGGTATTATAGATTAGATCTATACAGTACTGATAACATGACTTCGAAACAAACCTTTACCTTCATTTCATTCGTACATACATTCTTATTAACTAATACTAATACATTGCAATTTAATCATAAAGTCATACCTTGAAGCATCGATCGGTAGGCTGTGTCGGTAATTGCAAACACGTGTGGTGGCACTTCATGTCTTTTTTTTCCTTTGTAAAGCTCCATAATTTTCTCCGTGTAGATTGGAAGACGTTTATATGGATTGACCACGACACAGAAGAGTCCGGAATATGTCTGTTTGGGAATAAAATAAAAAAGTTATACAATAGTCAAACAAAAGCAAATAAGCAACAAGCAAAGCATGATGTAATGAAAACCTTATAAATTTGACAATTTGAAAACCCTGTAAATACAGCAATTTATCAAAAGATCGCCCTGAATTAATGATGCCATAATAAAAATTGGGTTTAGCGGTAGTAGCAACTCACACGTACAAATATTCATGTTTATTTAAACAAATCATCATTTTATTGGAAATATGGATGTTAAATTTTCATAGAAGCTTCTAAGAGTCATGTGATCATGAGAAGCATCTCACTAACATCATATGTGATTGATGAATATGAATTATGTAATTGCAACTGCACGTACCACCGAAACAGGAATAACATAATTATACAGTTAGAGTTACAATGTGTTTTCGCTAAACTGAAATGACTTCATGACTCAGTGCCTGACTCCACTGTGATTCTCTGAATTCGTTAGAATAAAAAATGAATGATATCACCTAATTAACTTAATTAATTTGGCCAGTTACTGTGTGACAAAATTCACAAAATGCACACAATGTGTAATGCGCGTATATGTTGTGTTTATGGTGTTTATGATGGAATCAGTTCCGTTGACATAGTGGAAGAGATAAATAATAGTTATATTGTTTTAGTAGGGTAGGTGCTCTATTTTTGTTTTAAGGTGCCTTGCCTAGGTCTATTTTTAAAGGGTCATCTAATTCATCTTGGAATTTGTTATCATAACATTTTTACACATTTCTATCGGAATTTCGGAACGATAAAAATATATTATAATTATGATATCTGTATTACATAGAATTCCATTTAAAACTGCTTTTTTTAACCTCTATTCTACTCTATGACAATGCAGCCTAACAATCTTTGGTAGGGTTAACAATAGTTTTATTGCAGAGTAATTTTATCAATTATTTGATGCAGTTGATGAGATTATTTTCCGACAATCACAAAAGGATCAATCTTACTTTGGATTAACTCTGAATAGTATTTCCATTAACCCTAGCCCTCGAGTTATAAATACCCACCTGCCACTAGATATGATACTGATACTGGCATACTGGGCTTGCTGTACTTCTGTTTAGAATTATTGCATTCCTTTCAATCATTGACATACTGTACTTCACTGTTTCAATCAAACCTTCCTATGTTATTTGAATCAAATTACATAATATAACAGGTATGAGTTTATTTTCCAAAAATGGGCAGTCTCGATAGGAAAATGTTACCAATAAAAGAATAAAACAAAAAAGAACATTTCAATGGAATAGGTGTAGTGTAGTAAACTAACAGTCCCAAGCTGACTACCAACTAATCTATACCTTTACCCTGTAATTTTTAATAGGAATTAGCAATTAACGTTTATATTTTTATCACACGTGTGTACATTTTGCAAATTACTGACATAACCTAGGTATATATAAGTTTTCAACATATTTTTCAATACTATTTACAATACAGTAATAGTACTACATTGTGCTTGAACAAAGGTATATTGAATGTACGTAGGCAGTAGGTACAACATTAAAATATTTTGTTCTAATTATACCACTCGTACAAGCAATCTGAAATGACGTACGCTGGCTAAAAATGTGCGGACTTTAACAGTATAGTAATATTGCTTGATAAATCCTTATGCTTGCTATCTGACTAAACTGACATTTTTATGTTGGTATAGGCGTGATGTATAATATCTGCAGTGACCCAACCTATTATCGAAATATTACTATCATTTTAATGTACATTATATGCAACACGAAAGTGTCAATAGTGTATGGTCTAAATAAGTATTATCATTTCAATGTGTAAATAGCAGAATACACAGAAATTAGCCACATCACACATCCAACTGACGATGAGACGGAAATTTGACAACTTATGTTCAACAAACCAACCAACCACGCTATCATTCTTACTTTCCCGACTTCCAGCTAAATACCTATATCTGACTTTTGCCACTCATTAATTTTTAGTAATCGCGGAGTGAATTAACTTTTTGCTTGTTACATGTACACTACATGCACACATAACATACAGCTTAAGTGTCATGTATTTAGTATTCGTATTTTTTCCTATGTACATGTACTTACATGCTGATGTGACTTTGAAGTTTGCATTGCTTTGCTATCTATAATACGATATATAATATGTAACACCACCACTACCACATAAAATTATTTAACAAACACATACATAAAATTTTATACTCTGCTATCTAAATTAATTATTTATTGTCACCTTTGTACAATACTATCCAATTTCCAAATCCTAGACCTAGATAAATACAGAATACAGATCCCTCCTCTTTCGTTCATTGTATGTATATATTGTACATTGTACATACTCGTGAAATGCCAGGAATATTACATGATTCATTTTACTTTGCCTAATGTTCCAGTTGCAATATAATTGTGAGATGAAAGTTCAATAATATTATTACTAAAAAATTTCATCTATTGTCTCATCAGCGTCAGCAAACAATTTTGAACTGAGAATTAATGGGTTAGCATCGTCTTCGTCATCAGAAAATGAGTTTGAGAGCTGTCATCGATTTGGGATTCATTCAACTTACACACGCAGCAAAAATTATGAGTTGCTTTGCTTTTGTTGCTTCTCTACTTCCAAGTAATTCAAGCGGTCAAAAGAGACTACACTCGAGTCGAGAGAGCAGAGCAGTTAATAAAGTGCAAAATATGACAATGGCTTATTGACTAAAAGGATATACGCTACATAAAATTGTGTCATTTACATAGCTGGCTTTGACTCATTGAAACTTTCTCTGTATGTACTAATAGCAGAATAATATGTTTAATATCTGCAAAATGTAAACAATTGAACAGCAAACATTAGTTTGCCTCGTACATTAATGCATAGCATACTTATTACACAGCTTCTCATACCTCTCTTGGCCTGGAGGTTGCGGATGTGACAAGAGAATTGAGAAGTTTAAGGAGTGCTGAGTAATACCCAACTCTAATAACAACGAAAGGAATTATGAGAGTCGAAATCCACACCGTAACAAAGCACAGAGATATTTTCATCTCTTTGTGATGCTACCTAGTACTTAAAGTAAAGTACCTACTAATGTGAATCACTGTGTTCATACAATGCATTGCATTAGTCTAAGGATGATACATAAAAATTACACGTATAACTCCTAATTACGTCATTTCGTTTACTCTGCTATGCTGCTTCGTTCAGTTATAGTTATAATACCTATGCATGTAATCAAGGTACACAATAAAAAACAAATCATACACACTTAGAAACGGTAAAATAAGTACTCTACTCGTCCAAAAATGGATAAGGATAAAGAATATCATTGACAAACACGAATATTGACTTTAATGTGTGTACATTGCACACACAACTCCTGCAACTGAAATGGCACAATATATATTTTTATCATTTTCTTCAGTTCGGTTGTACAAAAACCATTTTATATAGAATATATACTTATTTGAAAATAATCATGACAGAGTTGTGCACTTCGTTTCATTATCACATATAAACATTTTGGTAATGGTAAGCGGAGAGAAGGGAATGACGTAACCGGTCTGAGAAAAAAATTAAAAACCAAAACCAAAAAATTAACTTATTTCTGTACATAAAAATGTATAAAACAAGAGAGTGATGGTGAAAGTCTTATTTGCTCGATAAAAATAGTTTTAGTAATTTTGCATCACGTACAAATTACATGAGAGTAAAACACGCATCCCATTCGCTATACAGCTGCTACTTGCGCTTGGCTTAAGAATATCATCCTTATATAATATAGCTCAGATAACAGATTAGACTATGGTGCACACATATTATTATTTAATATATAAAATATACCTTGGTAAACGCTAAGTAAGCATACCACATAAACTAAACTCGACAACTGTTGTGCCGTGTTGTCTATTTTGCTTTAACCTGCACTGCAATGCCTTGCAAAAGTACAAGTATAAAATGTTTAATGCAATGAACGCAGAAAGCAGATATGCTTGAATGAAGAATGACTCATCTACAATATGAGAACTGGCCTGCTGGACGTTTTTATGAGTAAACTTATGTATGTACATCTGCATGTTCATGTATGTAAGCTTGAGAGTATATTATAATACGCTTTCCTCCCATATACCAAAGTGTACTAAGCACCTACACTACAAACTAATACCGCATTAAGTAAGCAATCTAGTATGGATACATAGATGTATTTTATATTCTCACTCCATGTGTGCATATACATTCTATGGTGAGTCGGCAAGGTGTGTAGCACGCTAGCAGGTAGGTTTACATTAAAGCTTTGTGAATTTCATCTAAATCTGAATTGAAGTTAAGTAAATGAATATTATGCAATACATACTTTTCATGGTATTCAGTTACGGTCACTTTACCAAGCATGCATGTAGAAAACACATGTAGAAAGACATAACGAAGTAACGATGCCATAGAACCAGAAATTCTTCTGTAGGTACTACACTTCTCTTATGCATATCAAGAGCAGCTTGAGTTGAACTTAATCTCTGGTCTTTGTAAGACCAGACTGAAGAACAGAGAAATTCAACTACCCCCGAAAGTACAGCTGAATAATATGGTACAGCACATAGGGTGTGTCGAAAGAGACCTTGAATTCACGACACTTAAGGTTCATCTAAACATCTCGTAACGCGTTTTTCCGATTATTGCACCCCGCTCCTACTGTTGCGACTCAATGAGAATTAGTAACGAAATGTTTAGGTATGGTACATGTTTCCGTTGATGTGTATAATATTGCATACGCCTATAATGTTGTGTGTGAGTAGAATGAGCGCGGTATAAAGCTATTTAGAGGTGTTAGTGCGAGTCTGCTGTTGTGTTTGCTGTTATCAATTTTAAACGCAAATTCAGACTTTGCATAGAAGACTATAATAAAGCTATTTATCAGGTTTAATGTACTCACGTAGATAATCAGGTATGCATAGAAGACTATAATAAAGCTATTTATCAGGTTTAATGTACTCACGTAGATAAGCCCCGAGTAGTAACGATCCTTGATATTATGAAGGACGGATGCTTCATTTAGACAAGTCAGTTCTGCCATGTCCTCAACTTTGTCGAATTTTGGAGGATTCATTTTTTGAATATCATCTTTGTTGACGAATGCTTTCTTCGATGTTTCAACGAGCTCCACTTCGACTTCATCCCCCTTTTCCGCCTTAAAATATATGCAGCAAACATTACATAGTACCTTTCATAATCAAAGCTTATTATTTCATATTTTATTATAATTATCAATTCTATAGGTGGTAAAAAAATAAAACATAGCAGGGAACTTTTATTTTAACATTCTTTCACTGCAATTGTTAAAAAAGTAATTTTGCTAACCTAAACAAGATAATAAGCAAGTATATAAAAGTTTGGGTGCCCCACCCCTTCTAGGGGAAGATAAAATTTAAAACCCGTATTTAGGAAATCATAATAATAAAAATCATATGATGTATTGCAATGTTTTTTAAATTCCATTTGTACACATTTACTGATTTACTTTATCATTCATGTAAACTATAGGTGAAAACATGCAAGTGTCTTTTTTATTATGAATCAACTTCTATGTGAGAAATCAGTTTTTAGTAAGTAAAGTAAGATAAATAAATACAACTAAAATGCATATTGTATGAAATTTTGTTAAGAATGTTGACTCACTTTAATACTGGCTGCAACAAAACCATAAGTTTCATGTGGCACCCACACAAGTCTCTTTTGTGTCCATTCTGCCTGACTCGCCGGGTCATTGACAACATTTCTATCCACAACCAAATATTTCAAGTCCGGATCAGAACGATCCAATTTTTCTTCCTGCGAACCTGCTGTTGAGGATACAGACGTCATGATGACTAAATTTTAAAACGGTGGCACTTTACTACGTGGAGAATACTGTCACAAACTTAAACATTGAACATTCCAATGAAAAAATGTCAATTTTACTTAATTCTAAGCCGAATGTAACATGTAACTTTGAACTCAACTGGCAACTTTATTTCCCTCTTTTCTTATTTAACATTGATGATTCTCATTTACACTTTTTACACACTAACACTGCCACACTAACAGAAAACTGTCGTAAAAATGTTAACGTCAAAAGGTTCTTTACCTTTTTTAGATTTTTTACGAACCCTGTTACCGTGTTATCTAGTTGATTCTGCTTCGACAACTGACAACTGACAGTAGTGTGGTGGTGGTTGCCTTTGCCTGTATGAGATGAGTCTGAGCAGACTTTGACTTTTGTTGGCAAGGGCTCAGCTAACAGATCCGACTCGCGACGCCAACAGACAACAACGCAACTCACCCGATCTTAACATACAAGGTAGTCGACAAAATCACTGCAATTGGTATACTATTCCAACTTTGCATTACAAACATTAACGGACCAAAGTGAAATTCAATTTAACAGTTATTTCATTTTTACCAGAGCATGTTGATTTTACACCGTATATTAAGTTGCATTTCAGTCACGTTAAGTTCTAAACATAAACATAAAAATTTGGCTTACAAATTATTAAAAAATATTGCAGATGTATGTTTTTTCTTCTTTCGCCATGTACGCTGTTTAATTTTTATAAAGACCTGCATTAAAATTACCCCAAAATTATTTCAAATTGAGTAAAATCTTCTCGATTGAATTTTAACCATTTGCTTATCAGTTTTGTTAAACTTTATATATAATTTTCGTTTTAATTTTTAATCTAGAATACATATTATTATGTATTGTTAGTATTGCTTGCGACATCTGTTATTGCTTCTTATCATAGTACCAACGCTTATTGATAAACGTTGATAAGTACCATCATGCATACACCATAATAAAAATAGAATCTTATATGAAATAACATGAAATCTCAAGTAATTGACTATTGTTGAGTTTGATTCAGAAGCCAAATACTTAACTAACAGCAGCAATTGGTTTTCGAACGAAGCCTTATTTACTTTACTGATTAAATTGTTAGCCTTATTTTAGATTTCAACCTATTTGGCGCATGGGGTTGAACAAACAGTTTTTGTTAACAACTGCTTTTAATATCATAATTTTTAATACAATATATCTATTGCTTAAATTTTCTCAGATAATGTATGCGTGACAGACAGACAGACAGACAAAAGGCCCGCATAAGAGTAAAACTGTAAGCTCCACTCTAAATAGGAGTAATTATTTGAGGACATATTTTGGCTTTCTTCTTCGCAAAACACGTTTTCATTTGATCCGAGTTTTAGTTGGAAAAGCCACTTTCAAACATAAAACGGCTTTCACCGGCAATGAACTTGCTAGTTAGAGTTAGTAAATGAAAATTAAATCATCCTACTAATAATGTTTTTAATCTTTGGACATTGTACATTACATAATCGCATTGGACGGGTCTGTTAGATCTGTCGTCGGGTCTCCTGTGCATGCCGTTTACAAGTGATTTTTGAAAGACGGTTCCATAACAAAATACTTCATTCCATAATGCAGCAAGCCTAACAATCGGAATTTCGTATCTCTGCTGTGTTGTAGTTTGTGAGGAGAAAGAACTTTTTACAACACCAGCACCATCTTCTACCCTTGTTTTCAAAACGTATGTATTGGGCTTTCTATAGAGTCGAAGCTATACTCCGTTATACTGTCCAAAGCCAAGTAAACAGTTTCCAGACACTGCATAAGATGACGCAGTCAATGTAATGCTGAAGAATCTACTTACTCTAAAAGCTCACACAACACAACAACATTATAATAACACAAGTACCCGAAACCCGAGAGCAACATTCTTCTGTGCATTACTCACTATACTCATGTCATTGTCTCATTTGCATTTGTCTCATCTTGCACTTTGTACTTCGTAGCTAGCATACTAACATTTATCATTTATAAAGAACTGTAGAACTTATAGAGAGCTATAAACGAAGTTTGAAGTACCTAAATTACAGTCTAAACTGTCTATACTGTTTGTATGTATCTTAGACAAGGCACAGCTTGATAGCACACAAAGGCAGCTACAGTAAGTGAGGAAGGTATAGGTATGATAATGATAAAGATCAATTCATTGCATTGTAGTCTGATAAAAATATATAAATTTCCATGCATTGCTTACTAATATTCTTTACCGAAATTACACGTTGCATCGTATTATTTCTTCTTTGTATATTTTTGCACATGTATTTATAAGTTGCGTAATTTCAAGAAATCCATATTTATAAGTACTATAACAAAACTAGAGAATGATTGCCTGTTGAAAAAAGGACAGTAATGAAAATTGTATCCACTAAATCGCATTAATCAGTTTAAGCTCATTACTATTACTATTTAAATTACTCAGAATGGAAGAATTCGCTTTAAGATTGAATTTGCATATGAATTTGGCTCAGTTGTATGCTGTTATGCTTGTATAATATTTACATGAGAGAAGTATATACGTACCTAATTATTTACCTTCAATACGAATCAGTGAGAAGCTGTATATGATAACTATAGGTTTCGTTTTTGAACTACTATAATAAATATTATTTGGATTTCTGAATATTTCACCAGAAAACATGAAACTAATCTAAGCTGGACCAATCCTTTGGAACAATTGAGAATTGAATTACTGAATGTAAGTAGTAGTAATGATTTTTAATTTAAGCAGTAATTATTTTTATCTTATTAGTTATAAGTTACTAATAAGTATTATAAGTGTAATAAGTATATCTGTAAGTATACTATAAGTATTAAGTATAACTGATAAGTACGTGGCACGTGGACATTATGTTCTTGCTTTCTTTCATTTTTAATATTGCAAATTTTTAACATAATTGTCCTCTCGTTCTTCAACCTAACTTATTCGCATATTGTTCAGATTGTTGTAGTTGTAAGTGCCTATTAATTTGGCAAACTCTGTGGAGTGAGTAAATAAATTCTTCGTATAAGATTGTTATAATGTTATTTGTTATATCATAAGTACCTATACACGACTATATAAATTCAAAAAACATCAAAGAGATTTTTCAAGACTGTTTGCTTTGGATGTGGCTTATAAACATTATAAGTGCTATCTGTATTATTGTGGACTTTCTGTTCAGTAAAAGGAGATAATAATTGGACCCATGAGATTATTTACTTAGAAATTAGTTATCTTATGCCACTTTGCCTGTTATTTTGCGCTTATTAACAAATGATTGCTAGTTTTGACTCCGACAGTAATAGACTGTTGATTGTTTAGTCAGAAATCTTGTACCATACGCAGTTTTGCCAAATGATTTAACTTAATCGTCCTCATTTCAGATTTCATCCGAAAAGATATGCAAATGAATAATTTACATGATACTAATATGGCATGATGTCAACAATGTCAAGTAACATTCACTCCAATTTGGTGAGATAATGTGCTTAAAGTAGTATGAGTCATGAGTTATGGAAATTCTTGAGATTCATATTATACGATGTATTAAATCATGCGCCTCATCCTCATCCCTGTGTTAATGGTGTATAGCTTAGTGACTAAATTTCTGATTGAAGATGAAGGGATGTATATTTATCAAGATGAGGCAGTGTATTTGTGAACAACTATAACAGAACCATTGACATCTATAGATTTTGTGTAATGCAGATTACCTCTATGTAGCTGTTCGTTGCTACAGTATAGGTACCAGAAGAAAAATGTCCCCCAATTAACTTTTCTTTGTGAAATGATTTTACAATCTAACGTACTAATTGCAACGTTCAAAAACTAACAATTAGTAGAGAATAATAATTAGCTAATTAAAACGAGATTGTTATCAAACATTTTGATTGCGACAGCGTAAATGATTACATTTAAACCTAACGAAAGCAAAATGGGATTGGTTGGAGCTTTTACTAACTTATTACTTATAATTTGCAATACATAGTAATGAAACAGCACACTTAACAACTTAAGTAAGTACATATACTCCCATTGATCTAACTATGTCATGTCAGTCTTGTTTCACAGTAGAATGACTTAATAGGCACAGCGATAGTTATGACATAATAATATTACTGTTAACATAATGAATTAGAGAAAGTATGAAGTGCCTCTGCCTTGTACTTCATCCTACATCACAATAGCACTGCACTACTGGCCCGGGTATAAAATTTTGTCCAGCTGAAACACATGATATGGTTTATAAACTTCGTATCTGAGGTTTTATACGTAGTAATTAGTTTTAAGGTGTATTATTAATGTCTGAATGAACACAGACTGGTTAGTGTTCATCAGTTTATTTAGATAGATAGATATGTGTTTATTCAGACGATTTGGCCAGCGCCTTTACATCATACATATAATATATTATTATCATGAAGTTTTTCATTAAATGAGTGAGTCAAAACAATTACAACTAATATAAATCATGATATTTTAGTAGCTTTATGAGCAAAAATTCGTTTCTTCAAAATAATGTGTTCTTGTCGCGTAGATACTTTTACAGAATAAGTAGAGATTACGTAGTAATTTTTCCGTTGGGTTTGTAAGTATATTTTCATATTGATTTAAATCATTTTCCAATAGCCATGTCCTACATCCTATGTAAAATGGGCATTCAAAGAAAATGTGATTCATTGTTTCCAGTTCATTATTATCGCAAGTTTTGCAAAATCCGCTTTCCTCTTCCTGATAAATTCTTTGCAGTGCTCCTAGTTTCATTGATTTCCCTTGAGGTGTTAGATGATTTAAATTTAGTTTCAACTGAAGATAAAGACGAGTGATACTCCAGTTTTGATTCCAATTGAGATATTCCTGCTTCAAAATATGAGTTTTATTAGTGGAATAGAATTTCAGTTTACTTTCTTGTGAAATGCTGTTCATTTTGCATCTGTCGTTAATTTGAATGTTTTCACGTATATTCTTGATGGATTTATTCAGTTGTTGCATAAATTCGGAAAAACTTAACCCTTTCTCTTCAATTTCAAGTATTTCTTGTATACCATACTGTGTACATAGGTCCTCAAGTTGGCTATACCAGTTAGATTTTCCTTTTGTTTGCTGTAGACATTTATAACACTGGTATACCAGACTTTCTTTCGGTTTACTTATAATTCTGTACCAGTATTTAAGAGTGTACTTAATGAAATTTATTTGTATAGGCGTTATTAGCCCATCAAGTTCCAGTCGTAAGGTCCAATGTGGTGTCCAAGGTGGTAAACAAAACACTTTTCTTAAAAATTGCATTTGAAAAATTTCGAATTTTTCAATGTATTTTATCCCCCACACTGGTGCACAGTACATTAAAATTGATTGCACTAAAGAGTTGAACAGTGTGTTTCTGTTGTTAAATGTGCGAAGTTTGGATTTAAAGAACAATGTAAATAAAGTGGACTCTGACGCAGTTGCTCTATCTAGGAAGTGTTTAGCGGTTTCCATCGTGTTGTAGTTGGAGTAGAAGGGTACACCCAGATACACATACGAGTCTGCTATTAGAATTTCTTCATCATTGTAGAACAACTTAGGTTTTATCTTTAAGCTTTTTCCATTTTTAAATATAACAACTTTAGTTTTACTTAAGTTAATTTTCAGCTCATTTATGTCAAAATAATCCTTTAAAACATTTATCTTTTGTTGCAAGTCTATGGCATTCGTAGAAATGATTATAATGTCATCTGCATATAGAAAGATATGTACTCTTTTGGTTCCCATTATCACGGTTGATATTCCTGATTTATCGAAAGTCTCTACTAGATCTTCCATGAACAGAGTAAAGAGCTTAGGACTCAAAGTCTCTCCTTGCAAAACTCCTCTTTCTATATCGAAGAATTGACTCTCTCCCTTGGTTGTACGTATTTTGGCTTTGGCATTTGAATATATTAATTTTATAACCTTAATAAACTTTGAGCTTAGGCCTATGTTTTTCAGCTTAATCCACAACCTTTTGTGAGAGATGGAATCAAACGCAGCTGATAAGTCGACAAATAATGCAAATAGCTTGCCTTTTTTACTCGAAAGAGTCTTCTGTATTACGGCATTTAAAGCGAATACATGATCCTGGCATCCTGATCCTTTTTTGTATGCAGCCTGATAGTCCGATTGTTTCTCATGTTTGTGTAACCACTTTTCTAGGCGTTGAGTCATCATACTGGTGAATAGTTTGAGTATGGTGTTTGCTAGAGTAACAGGTCTGTAGTTTTGAGGGTTGTTCTTATCACCTTTTTTAAATATTGGTATTATAATCATCTCCGACCATTTCTCAGGTAATGTCTCAGTCCTCCAATAACTATTAATACAATCCAATACTAATAGCCTAACTTCAATACAGGTCGATTTCCATATTTCATTGGGGATCATATCATTGCCTGGTGCCTTGTTAATTGATAGATGTTTAATAGCATTATTCAATTCTTGAAGTTGAAATTCACTATCTAGATCACTATCTTGCTTTTCAACACAATTTGCATCTTCAGTCATATTCTCTGGTTGAGCATGGCATTTTGATTCTCTATATACCTTTTCAAAGTAAGCCTTAAACATTTCAGGTTCTGGTTCAGCAGTTCTCTCTGTGTTAAAGCATCTTCTAAATGTATACAAAGCTTTATAAAAGTCCTTGCTGTTCTTGGAATTGAATAGTTTGTTTTGAATATCCTTGTAGTAGCTTTGTTTGCATATATCCCTGTAATCTGTGTATTTCCCTTTTTCTATGTTGTATTCAAGCCTAGCTGGATATGATAAATGGGAATTATATTTTAATTTTCTAAACCTGTGTAGTGCATTCAATGTTCTTTTCTTCATGTCTAGGCATTGCTTGTTAAAATACTTAGGCATCATTATGCTTTGTCGTCCTAGTCGTCTTGTGGTAATCATATCACATTCTTTCGCTGAGTTTATAATAGCTTTGTGTATATCTGAAAACTGTGTATTGCTGTGGTTTGTATCTATTAGTATGTCGGATATCTTTTCATTGAACATGTCCTTCTTATTTGCGTTAAATACTATTTTGTTGATTTGTGTAGTATACTGAGCTTCTTGAATATGGTCAAATATTAATTGTATCGGCATGTGACATGAATAATGTATAGGCATTACTTTAAAATCGTGTATTAACGGAGCTAAAGTATTGGATACTAGACATAGGTCAATTACACTGGCACCATTCTTATTGACAAATGTGTATTCGCCTTGGCAATCTGTAATAGAATTTCCATTTTGTATGGTGAGGCATTTCTCTTTAGCTAATGCAAGAATATTTTTTCCTCTTCTGTCTATAATTTTGTCTTTGGATGTCCTTGGTGGGTCATCGTGAATGCTGGTGACCTTATCTCCTATACGTGCGTTCATGTCTCCCATTACAATTATATTTTGTACTAGACTGTTATCTATTATTTTTTCTATTATTTCTGTAAGATTTATTTGATGGGAGGGAATATACGGGAATATAAGTAATATTTCCGAACTTGAGATTTTCAATATAATACTAACAGCAAATTTATTTTTGATAATTTGTTTGATGAAAGGTGTTAACTGTTTCTTTACGCCTACATACAAACCGGCCATAGCTCTTCCGCACTGATTAACTTTGTGTGCAAACTGTTCAAATATTTCATATTCCTGAAAAGCTGTATGTTGGAATGAATTTGTGTGCCATGTTTCCGCTAGTGCAAAAATGCTTGGGTTTGTATTTCTTATATAACTAAAAAAGTCAATGGATTTGTTTAACATACCTTCAACGTTCCAATATAATATAGAATTAAGATTTGTGAGTACGTTTGAAAAAGTGTTGTGTGTGAGGTGTAGAGGCTGGCCTGAATGTCAGAAGGGTTTGACAGTTCCATTTTCAACAATGTATTTTTCTTTTTGTCCATTGTTGTTTGCATAAAGAATTCCATTTCTCATGTGATATTTTAGGTCTGGTTGGCTTATCTTCAGAGATTTTCCTTTTTCTCTCAGGATCTTGTTCTCTTCTCGCTCTTCTTTGCTAAGATCGTCGTTCAAGAACAGCTTACTCCCCTTTAGTTTTCCTCTGTTCAGCATTATTCTTTTTTTGTCGAGCATGGTCACAAATTTGACAAGCAAAGGTCTAGTTACCCCTGGCTTGGGAAATCCAATCCTGTATACATCGTCCAAGAGTACC
Source organism: Pogonognathellus flavescens (assembly GCA_019776165.1). NCBI lineage: Eukaryota > Metazoa > Arthropoda > Collembola > Entomobryomorpha > Tomoceridae > Pogonognathellus > Pogonognathellus flavescens. Next base: position 18,674 of record JABASD010000660.1, on the reverse strand, counting down.
GGGCCTACCCCCATATGTTCAAATAGTTTTTTCAGTATATCCAGCCTTTTTTCATCCGTCTCATCGGGTTCTTCAGTAGAGCCGGTAATAACAATATTTTTGGCTTTGGTTATTTTCCTAAGGTATGTAACTTCTTTCTGAAGTTTTTCTTGTGTCTTCACAACCTCAGCTAAGGGTTTTAACTGATTCGAAATATCTGCTCTTAACGCAGCAATTTCAGATCGGATAAGGTCTTTAATGTCTTTAATGTCTCCCATTTTTTGTTTTTTCAAATCAGTCTCACTAATTTCTGGGTCAGGCGAATTACTTCTTACCGTCTTTTTACGTGCAGAACTTGTATTGTCTTCCGTGGTTTTATATAAAAAGTTAAACACAGAGCTCATAACTATTTAGCGATTACTATATGCGTGATATGTACTAGCTTCACAGTTACACCGAGCACAAAGCACTAGGGACGGCCATTAAAACATTGAGGCAGACTATTGGTAGATGATAGCGGACGAGCAACCTCGGAGGTGCTCACTGCTCGGCTACTTGACCAAGACTAACTGTCACATCAAATAATGACCTAAGTTTTGCGTCGCAATGTATTCTATTCTGAAAAATAAATTGCGCAAATTTACATGCATGATTAGGTACCAGGTAATTGTGAGTGTGAGTAGCCGAATAATTTGAGAAAGTCAATTAAAACCCAATTAACGAAATTAATAATACATCCATCTCCATCAAATTATTGGTTTCATGGCGAACTTTGTTAAAACGAACCTGGAGTCTACTAATGACTATTTATTGTGTACAATAATATTATTTATCTGTTATTGGCATTGGTATTTAAAAATCTAGTATTTACTTTGTTTATACAATTTATTGCAATAATATTTCATTAAATAAATCCTTAAAACTAGTAGGTAATATTAAACTATATTTTTGTCAACAGTGCGCAGTGGGTTCTCAATTGTGACCTTGTTTACTAGGAATTTATGCAATTTCAGCTTTGTAAAGACAAAATCTTCTAAGAATGGAATTTTTTATGAATCTATTCATTTTTATTGTTGTAAAGTACAAAGAGTAGATATTAGATAAGAGTGAATAACATTATTGCATCCATAATCTTTGTTTGGGAGCTAAAGCTTAAGCTGCATGTGTGTGGTGTTCGTAGAAATTGTCCCATACGTTTACGTATGCATGTATACGTTTTTTGCTCGTAACGATTCTATTTGAGTAAGACGTGGAGTGTTTATGACAAGTAGGTTTTACGATTACGAATACACAAAAGACGACATAAAAATGTATGTATTCTATCAGGGATAACTGTGGTATTCATGGACATGTCATCGTATAGCTGTATGAACACAACCTTCTGCTTAAAATAGTTTATACATCCTCCCATGGAAAAATACAGAATTATAGATGTATTTGAAGAACTTGGCTGGATGTGAAAACCAACTTTCATCAGGTATAACCTGTCGTAACAAAACCTATGTGGCGCATCAAAAAACTTTTCCTTGTGTACGATGCTACATGTTCTACTCTGTTTAGTTATTTGACATTGCCAACCGAAGAACTTTATTTTATCTCCTGTGTGAATCAACCGCAAATACAGATTTGCATACTACGAATACCTTACCAACTTCTAAATACATTTTATGTTCCATAGTACACATGCATATTGAGTTTGCTGTTTTCAGTATGTACAGTATTATACAACTTCGTATAATACAACACAGTTGGAAACTGTATTTCCCAGAAAATGAAACTTAATTATAATATTGTACACTTGCTTCGGGGTATCAGCAGCGTGGTTAAAAATAGGAAGCATGCCTAAAATGTAATGGTAGAGCCGAACTGAAAAATACAGTACAGCTGAATACTTGTTGGAATTTTTATCAAAGTTTAGAAGTAGAATACATTACCTGAACCTGATATTATGTTATAATGATATTACTATAGAAGATGATGAGACGACAAAAACACGTGCACATTATATAATAAAATTAAAAGTTGGAAAGACGGGTTCTTACCTTTTGAGGGTCATTTCTTTCGTAAGGTAAAAGCGTAGAAACGTGGAACATAATTTCAATTCCTCTCCAATGAGTATACACAGAGCTCAGTCCTGTGAGATCATGAACAGTATCCAAACCTCCTTTGTACTTATCAAAGCCCTTAAGTCTAACTTTCTCCCCAAGAATCTGCATAAAGTCATCGAACATTGGACTTGTTTCATTGTTGTCCAAAATCTCCTCTTCTGTATATTGGTTTTCCTTTACGTAAATTACTCCTACTTTTAACTCCGATTTGATGAACACCTGCAAAAATCAAATTTACTTTTCCTCATCTTCATTTCCGTCTACCGTTTAAATTGACAGTATTTCTTATAATATAATTACTTATAAATTACAGATTCATCTACCAAATCGATTCCCATAATTTACAGCAATGGGCGTGATGCTTGTAACATATGAATGTGTCTTCATGAGCTTATAATATTTATACCATGGGTATACCTACTTCATGTATTGTTAATATTTACGTAATTTTCTCACCTTCACAAACTCACCTACCTATACCTACTATAAAATGTAAACGAAAGCAAAAAATATTTTTCACCCGGAAAGTAACAGCAAGAGAAAGTAAGAAAAATAAAAATGTTTATTGCGTATGGTGATGGTGATGCGCATGTATTCCCAACAACTTTCTATAATGATAAACGACACATTACAGGTATTGGAATAACCTGAATCTCGTAGACTTATAAAGAACTTATAATATCACAACAACAAGCATTAACAGGAAATCTCAATTCGTTACTGTTTCAGTACATTCTTGAATGAAATATCAAGTTACTATGTGGGAAGATTTTGAGACAAATAGCTATTTATAAGTAAATGTATGGTTGGTTGGTTTTAATGAGGATGTTTGCTACAAAAGTTGAATCAACATCAGGTACCACATTCGAATACATTATAGGTATTATAGTATCTACATCCGTTCGGATGCTCTGCGTATGCACTACATACGTAGGGAAATGACATAAGTAGGCGTATTTGTATAATGTGCTTGCACAAAGGAAGATAAACATTGGAAAACCACCTTTATGAACTTATTGATAACTACATGGTGTACAGTATACTTACATAGACAGACAGCGGAATTAATAAAATACTGACTGTGATAATCAATATCATTGTTTGCTTGCTGAAACACGTATTGAAGAATAATAAATTAAATGGGGAAGTACGTCCTTATGTGAACAATGTGTAAGCGGCTGCGGCTTTTCGGAAAACTTAGCTGTATTTGCTTTACATACTTTTGCAACTACACCAGCTCATTTCGAATCATGATAGTCACAGACTTTAAGTATAAGTTTTCTCTCTCTCTCTCTACTACCTCACTTTCGAACTGAACATTTTCTGCTAAAAATTTTGCAAAATTGTTAAAAAACAAAATAGGTATTTACTTTCAATACAATGATGCATCAATTCATTGAAGTATATGCAGAAAATGCTGTTATTGTGAAAATTATTTTCCTTTGTATCGTGCATCGCCAGAAATTCCAAAACGAAAACAGCCTATAATAAACTTTACTATTTATATTTCCGATGCAATTTGTATTCTGAATTCCTGTTTGTGACATATTTTAAAGTGGTGTAGGTTCCTTGATGACTCATTTGCAGCTGTTAGATTTGCTTCTGGTATAAAAACAGCAGATCATTCCTCCTCTATTATATTGGTATATTTAGTACCAGTAGGTATTACAACTACCAGAGAGCTCGGTTTTAAGTTGTACGTGTCTAAATGTTTTTCAGAGTTGCCTGAAGTCAACAAGAGTTTTCCATATTCTATACATCTACGAAAACAAACTTAGACAACAACATGAAATATATAGCAATCATGTGTAGAATCTTCTTATCTCCTGTTCTATATTCATCACCCAGCCAAATATTAAACTCTCTCATCTATGTGAAGTAAATGTTGTACAATATCAACTGCTTTCATACTCGAATTTGCAATTCATATCGTGGCATTCTTTGAAAGTTCGTAAAATTGAGTCCTTGTCCTTCTCTTTTTTGTTCTTATGAGTTTTCACTAACTTTTTAAATAACATTACAATATTATATGTTCATAGCTCAACACTAACACATGGCTTTCCATATATTTCTATCAAACTTGAGAGAAAGCATCCAAAATGTTGAATTCCCATCGCCTCGGTTCAAATAGCTCTGGCAGTCGATGAGATCGAAAAAGTCAAAAGAAAACTGAGAACAAAGGAAATAAAATCTCGTATACACATATGACATATAACACTACAATACATGCTACGGCTACAACACTATACTCCCCCTTATATTCTCATAAGGGGAAACACTCCTATTACAAAAACTGCTTGTGCAAAGGAAAAGAAAGAAAATCTAAAAGAATATTATGCAATGTCATGAGAATGCTCTTGAACCAAATACCTCTGCTATCAGTGCGGCTTTTCACTACAACCTACACAACAGCTAAAAGTCTCTGATCAAAAATTCTGTTTAGATGAAAATTCTTGCCAAGTAAATGCCCGTACAATTCCTACGTGTCGTATGCAGCACACAACACACACTGCATATAGGAAATAATAAAAGCCAATTTCTTTACGTTTATCATTGCTTGTGTTATTCACACATCGGACGGAGAAGTTGGTTTACCTGGTCTAGTTTGAGCAGCTCATCTGGAGTATCTGGCAGTTGCCCCAGGATGAGAGGAGGATTAAGGTTGATTTCTTTTCCCAGAGAACGTACAACTTCTTCCCGATTGTAGCGATCCGCGAAAACACACGAGGCAGGAATCAGCCCATGAACTGTGTAACTTATCGCACGTACAAGAATCCTAAGGAATAGTAATCAAAATTTAATAATTTAAAACATCTTACACTTATCCAGCTACGCAATCATTACTTCCCTACTTAAATACGAACATTCGATTCTCAAGAGAAGTTTTCACTTTTCGCAGAGATTTACGCTGCTTGTGAGTGCTTCTGATGAAGTCCTAATAAATTATATTCCATAATCCTATCCAAAACTACACAGCTAAAAGCAAATGACGAATTTTACAGAATTATATCGTATATAACCCACATTGTACCTTGTATAACGCATAACTGATTTTAATATGAAACTCACAATCAAGTTACATATTCAGAAAAAAGTTTTCCATTTATCTTTCGTTCATTGCATAATAAATTATTTCCTACATTACATCTTTCCGGGATTTTAAAATACATAAAGGAAGCTTTGTAGTGGAATCGGATGGAAGTTCATGAATTGAAACTAATGGCAATAGTGTATTCTTCCTTCTACCTTCCAACTTATTCGTGGTCTGCTCTGATCTTCTCTGACTTAAAGGAACTAGTAACATGCACTTGAACTGATTCGACTTTTCCAACTTGAATTCCCTCTAAGTCAGATTTTCCTCCAACTACACCATTATAGCATTAGTTTTCTGTCTTTGCAAAACCCTACACTGTCATTCTTTCTCTTCCCTCGCTTACTCTGACTACTGACTATCTCTTCCTATATATCCACTCAGCTTTCTTACAGTGTATCTAGTACCTTCCTCGTCAATATAAAAATCTCTGTTATATTTTCTTTGGAAAGTAAATATATTCTAGTGCATCTCGATATGCTAAACTACAGTTGCAAGCTATACCAGCTAAATAGTTCCTCCTTTTGAGTGTAGATACATACGTACGTACACACATAGTAGTCAACAGAAAACAGGGCATTCTAAACATTGTAGATTTCGACTAGAAATTGTAACATACACAGTATCTGTTGTAACTGTGGTACATACACACAAACACAACACAGTCTTACTACTATGTGGTCTTCATGTCCATATCCCAGGAGCCTTTCCTCTTCACATTTTCATTCTAATAGCAAAAATAATAGAATAGAGGAGAATAGAAGTACAACTGCCGCTTTCACTCAATTCATACAATACACAATCCAATACTCTGGTAAAAGCTTGAATCACTCATCCAAAGCTAACTCTCTACTCTAAAAGGCAAGAGGAGAATGTCAGTACAGCACAGTCCTAGTTTACTTCACCGTTCTTCCTCCTTCCTACTACTACACTGTGCTTGTAAATATAAAATATTATAGGGAAGCTGCCTTAACTGCTACTACAAGTACCTATAGACACTGACTCTCTCCCGCTCTGACTGTCTTGATCGATCCATATACAACAGGCGAATCACTTACGTCATGAAATATTACTACTCTGCTTCAAATGCAACCCATCTTATTCATCTTATGCATTCTCTCCTCGGCTTATAAGCTACAACACGTAAGACGTTTAATTACAAACATTACCTCACTACTACTATGTATTCTAGTTGGGACTAAACTACGTGATCTGCTTAAAAAAGAAAATACACAAAAAGAAGACAGAAAGACAGTTATGTAATACAGGAGTAGTAATGATTCGCTAATATCAATACAAAGCATTCTATGTGTACATAATTGATGTCTATAAAGTCCAACTTGTACAGAACTCGTAAAAATAACTTATAGCATAATAGCTATAAAATCTTAAATCAATATGTTACATAATGACAAACGCAATGAAATTCCATTCATTCTTACTGTATGGGTACTATGTACTTGATTGATATAAAAATCCGTGATACTGCATGGTAATGATAATAAATATAACAATTATAAAATATGATAATCATACAGAATATAAACCATTTGTATATTATCGGAGTCGACAGATTGAACTTGCAACTAGTTCTTTTACTTAATAGAAAAATACTTATATCGTGTCAATAACAGGAGTGTAGGAACTTAAGAACAAAAATCATCTGTGATTTATCATTCAAAACAATAATATTTAAAGATTACAAATACGTATTAGGATTTAACAATAGCAATAGCATTAATAGCAAAATATTATACTTCTAGAAAGTCATTCCATGTTTCACTCAAAAACAATTGAAATGTGTTATTAGCCCACAGTAAAGGTACAAGGAAAAAGTTTACTATACCCTGGCGACTTAAGCCAACTAACTATTTGGAGAGGTCGGAGGTACCGGTAGACCATCATGAAAAGCAGACAGATAAGTAGTAACTCAGTCGCTTTTACGCTAAGAACCCTAAGAACTTCTAACTAAAAGGTGAAGTAAAGTGCTTATTGTGGCTCAGAACTTGTTACCTGACTTCTACAGACTTGCTTGCAGATTCTGTATTTACAGTCAACTATTTACTACGTATAGGTACACAGTTTATGGCAGTATTTACTTCGATTCGTGATTCTGGTAAGATTTTTTAAACCGGAAGGCTATGTATGGATTAAGCAGCATGACATACTCATCATCTATATGTGTTCTACACACAATGTTACTTTACATGGTTTAGAATCCACAGGAAATCTTATCCTGCTTTGCTAAGACTGAAGGAAACACTCTTAACATGTAAATCTCAGCATGGAATGATGATTGAAAGTATTTCAGAGAAACCGTAAACTTAAATAGTTGCTATTTATGCACCACCAATGCTTTCGACAAAATTAAATGCTATTGGTCATATACCTATACATTTATATACATGGACAATGAATACCGTGCATATTTTTGCTGAAGAAGAAGCGTAAAAAATTGGAAAGCATCCACAGATTGTATCGTATCAAAAGACGGCTTACGATCGTTACTTAGAAGTGCAGTTTGACATTGACAAATGAAAAGACAGTAATATGTAAAATAAATTCATCAGTGTTCTGAGCTCAAAATGAACTTCAGGATCTGAGAGTATAAAACACTCACACGTGTAATCGATCAAATGAAACGCGATTCAATATATTTTTAGGCAAATGGCAGAACAATAAACAACTATAAGTTATGAACCAACACATTTATACGGCACACATGCACATAAGTTCTCTAGATTGAAGGTCTTTTAAGTTTACATGAAAAAGATATTTGTCAAATGATTCATATGATTCACAACGGAGAAAGATCGTAAGTGCTACATGTTTTATTTAGGGCTAAAATAACAACCTTGCTCTTTGGATGAAACTCTGTTTGGGAAAATACTGTAGAGCTAACGATGCAACACCAATACACGTTAAGACTGACATGTATGTGAGAACAAGTACGGGTGAGGCGTCTATGTTATGTGCACATAAGTAACCAAAGAATGATGAGAAAGCAGGGCATGGTAATATCTACCACACTTGCTTCCTTATACACATCACATAATCTTTCCTATCTCGCTGAATGTACATATTTAAGAGTACTTCCACACAGGAAATAGATGAGGATGAAATACTGTGAAATTTGTCTTGCTATTTTTTACTCTAAGAGATTCTATCTTCTATATAGTGTGCTTAGATTATATTATAGGTATTTTATACATTTTACATAGGTAGATAGGTGCAATACCTAATGTACAATTTGCAATGCAAATGTACTAGGTAAAAAACCAATTTTTAAAATATCGTATGGTGAAGGTTCAAAAAAGTATTAAAAATTAATTCGTCATTGGCAATGATTCTGTTTGGATCCTTAAGGAATTGAAGATGTTGTTGATATTTGCTACTGCTAGTTCAAGTACCTACTTCTAATGACTATACTAAAATACTTTTAGTTTACTTAAGTATATTAGGAAAGGTAAAGATAGGGACTCTCAAACTTTTCATTCAAGCAAGATACATTCTTGCTCACTTTACTTATTACATACCTAATCATAGCGTAGGTACAGCAATACAATATTATGGTTATATATATTGTACTGTACACCACAGTAAAATTGAATAAAAATAACTTCAAGAGTACAGTCTGAAGGATCAAAAATACAAAACTATATAAATACAGCAAAGGAGTAAAAAATGGCATGACAAGAATTGCTGAGGTAGTAACCATACTGTTCGAATAAGATATTATACTGATGATTTTATTGGAGTGTGCATAGTGGTGGTATTCTTTGGAAGAATGAAACAAGTTAATATTGCAAAGATAGAGCTGAAGTAAAGTGCATTGAGTAGAGACTTTCTTAAATCGAAGGCAAGAGCTGGTAAAAGCGTATTGAGAATGGTAGTACTTTATTAAAAACTCATGCAGTGCAGGAGCAGTATATAACTCTTCCCCTTTTGGAGAAGCTGAAACACATTTAGTAGTACACAGTGCAGAATGCTTTTGATATAATGAAAGAGTTATTTGGAGTTTGTGTTAATGTTAGGACGGGATAAATAGTTTCTATGAAGACATTCACACACACATAATATATACAGCAAAGCAGAGCACTTATCTGCACATAGGTAGTCGTAAAGTAAGTCTTCGTCTTTCTCAGAAGAAGAAGAACATTCCGAACTTCAATAAAGCTCACATAAGTAAGTCCATTACAGAACATAGTAAATTCAGAGTTTTTATACCATCATTATATACTTGTACTTCTGTCTACAACAAATGCAGCTCGCCAACTTCCCAGCCACCACCATTCACTATACCATAGCGTTCAACATTACCCAATTTTGCAAAAGAAACACACACAAAACGTCCGTAGGTATAATGCCTACACAAAAGTTATCTTACCTATACACACACGACATTGTAGGCAACACCACCACCTTTTAGGACCACATAGTCAGGGCAAGGCCAATATTCTTACACTTCTTACATGCGTCGAGGTTTGTATTAGTGGAGTAGTAGACACATAAAGTATATAACTACCTAGACATAACAATGTACGAGGAAGGTAAGATAGAGGTGCACCTAAGTACAGCTCCTGGTTATACAAAGATAAAGTCGTACAGACCACAAATATGTCACCCAAACATTAACCAAACCAATACCTATGTACATTCCTCCATGTTCCATGTAGGCTCTTCTAGTAGTATTTGTCCCACTACGCTCCTCTGGCTCACCAAGGCAAAAAAACAACTATGTATAGAATTACTTACCTATACATTATAATATAAGCCTACTATACATGTATACATTTTATAGTTAGCACTACTACTCATTGTACGTTGGTAAAATACATATATAAGTATTAGAAATATATTGCATATAATAGTAGTCAAGAGTCAAGACTGGGGCTGGGAGTATTAGATATAGAGTAGGAGTGTGTAACACATAGAGCTTTCTTACTTTTAGGTTCATTCATATCACTTTCTAAATTCACTCACACATCACAACCTTCTTCTTTTGCGCTAATGTTCCTTTCTGTGCACATATAAAACAGAGCACGCGAGAGAAAGAAAAGAGTATGTGATAGGACTCGGTGATAAAGTCAACTCCTGTCTTGTTACCAGAAATAAACTTTTCTTCACATCTCACTTCGAAACGAAATGAAACTAGCACTCTTTTGTGTTGAAAAGGAGATACTCAGAAGGAAACACAATGAGAAGCATCTAAAATGTTTACTGCTCCTAATATGAAGTTTCTGAAAAGAACAGAAAACGAAATAGTACAACAAACATCGAAAAATAATCTGATTTCACATCCGTCCTTCTGTTTTTAACAACTGTCATACCGAAACAAGTTTTCAGTAAAAAAACTTTCCACTAAAAGATCTTGGAAAAGCAACTTTGCGTCCAAGAAAGGATAGAGCTGCTCCTATATATACGACGCTACCTTTTTGTAATGACTTGTCACCTCCACCTGTCACACGGAGTCCACATAACACAATCAAATCAATAAAAAACGTTTCTCACGTATGAGTGTCGATTGTATTACGATAAGTATTCCCCAAGCTATACATATTTCCTGAGGAGAAAGTACTACTATAAGGAGTAAGATATTCATCTGTAAGAGGATTATGCTATTCCGTGCACCGCCAGTTTACAATAATATTATACTTAACTCGCAGTGGCCTCTGCTTACCTGAATTGATCCCGCCCGTTGAGAGTTTCCTGCTTCAAAGACAGAATAACAGGCCCCAGATCCTCATCATTCGTGAAATAATTCCAATGCTCCGTCCCGAAAAAATATTTCTCGTACGTTTCTTGTTCCACTGACGTCAGCTCAAAGCCCCCATTCTTATCCCATTGTTCTTCTATTGACGTTCGAGAAGGTTCACAGATGTGAGGAAAGCGATCTTCCTCTTCCGATACCTATAATAGTGATAAATAATCTTTATACTGCATAACTGATGCTACACTAATAATATTATTATACCTTCGGAGCTAGAAAATAACATCCTCCATATAAAATACCACATACAACCCTCTGTGGGCACAATTCCTCCCATAAATGCACTAAAAAGACTACAAATATGCAAAGCAATAGATTATAAGCATGAAAAGCTAGTACAGATATTCACAATTACATTCCATTAACAAATGAAAAAAATAAGACCGGCCAATATTTGATGTGGTAAAAGCATACGTACATAATAAATATCTTCACTCAGTGTTTGTAAACTGATACCAAAAAAGATTCGTTAGACAGAATTGGAATGCACTATTTAATACGCACTGTATGCCTTGATATCATGTACACGGAATTGGTTAGTCAGTTTGGAAAATATTACTTGCAAGCATCCCTAGATTTAAATACTTAGAAAAACATATTTTCGTATCATTCATTGTTCATTTGATTTCCTTCCCTATCAAATGACAAAGGCCCTGCAAATTGCAGCAGCGCAAAAGTTATGATTTAAAAAATTGTATTCCAAGTAAGTACATACAATTCAAATATCCCCTTACCTACATTATTATAATAATGAGGATGTACTCTGAAAAAGATAATTGATAGGGTGATGATCATGACTGAAAGACTTTACATGATGGTAGACATTGGAAAAAAGATTTTAAGCGCAACGCTATTATAGGATTAGATATCCTTACTCATAAATTATTGCATCAGACCATGAAGAATATTGATTGTGATTATGAACATGGAGTGTGTATGCATGGTTGTTTCCCATTCCCCGAAATGGGTTTTATGGATGACTTCCCGTATGCAGAACTATTCAACTCTACCACAATCCCCATCACACCATACGGTAATGTTTCTGTATAATTGTATTGTTATGCTTTCATTATTGTAATTACGTTACGAAAGTGTACTTTCACAAAGGCTGAAAGAAATTCTCATCTTTTCCCTTGGTCGGGACTAATTTTTTAGCCTTCTTTTCTTTGCTGCACTATTAACATCACTAATTGCGAGCATTATACCATTCACCGGATTCGCCTGTAAAGGAAGAACAGGCTTGCGAAAGAAGAATGACTAGTAAGGCATCGTATAAAGGTATGCTAAAGATACCTTAGTAAAATATTATTCTTGTATGTCTAGACAGCTATTATGGTATATACTATAGTGTCTGTAATAATAATTCCGTGTTCCCTTCATCGCATCTTTCTGTGAACGTATCACGTCACGTCGTAATGGTGCAATAGCTGTGTTAGTTGAACTGTGGGCTTTGAGGAAAGTGGAGTATGCATGGGACATGTAGTCATATGAGAAAAGGCAAAGCAAAAGTGAAAAAGTGTACCTGCTACATAATGGGGCTATATGGTAGGTACCACGTTCTATTACAGTGAAATTCTCAGTGTTATATTTTACGTGGATTTTATAAAGAGTTCCTTCAAATGAATTCGTCCTCTGGGAGCAAGGAGTCAACCGTTTCAAAATGCGTCATCATCATATCATCATCATGTTCCTGTAGAGTTCCAATAGACCGGCTGCCTACGGATATACCACGAGAGAGAAGGTTTTTCGCCTATATAGATGCTCTAACTAGACAAATGCAACCTTTAATCATCTCTTTGCTCACTCGAGTCGGGAACTCTAATATTCTACATAGGTACATTCTTAAGCCATTCCATTCTTCTCTCTCGCGTATATTGCTCACACAACCACTATGCGAATGAATAGAACTAACACGTAACAATAAGTCTTATCTTTGTTGGAAAAAGTAAGCCACTGCATTGCACTGCATTGGTTAAAGTTGCCAGGACTCAATATAAAGTCTGGTGGTGGTGGAGGAGTTGTAGCTGTAGCATCAGCTCCTCAATTCAATTGACTTTCCTCAGACTGATACAAGACGAAAAATAATAATAATGCCGAGGTCTCAGCTTTCACTCATACTTATCTACAACAACAAAAACACCAAAAGTCAAACTAACATAACATCCTGAAAATAAACCTTCCCGGATACAGTCGGCTTTACTATATACCTTTAACACTATATATACTATTTTATACTCCCGTTCTGAGAAACGTACATAATGTTATATTGTGTGTCCTCGTTAATGAGATAACGTGAAAATATCAATAACTTGTTACAAAAATTGTAGGTAGGTATATTCATCCTAGCAGTAAATAACATGAATAATGTGCACAGTTTATTTTTTGTGTGTGAAAAAATATTTCGTTTAAAGTAAATTGGTCTTCCTTGTATTCACAGGTGGAACCATTCAGAAAAGTGTTTCAAAGAAAAATAACTCCAATACTTTAAGGCATGGCACAGTAATGATACACACACAAAATTGTCAGCGTTGGATGTAGTAGGTTGGTGCAAAAATGTACCAGACCCAGCAATGCTCATTAAGCGCATTTTTTTCATTCGTTACAATAACTCATGCATCAATATTGTTAAAAGAAAAATGGGAATTCGTCTGCAAACCTTTCATTGTCTTACTAAAAATGCTGCTTTAAAAGTAGGTCAACTTAATTGTTACATGACATCTGAGAATCTTTCATCTCGTACTTATTTAGAAATACAGCTCTAAAGCATGAATATACCTTTAGTTACACTTTCAAGAAAGCTGTAAAGTAAACTCCAGAACGTATTCAATGGTGAAAAAAGACTCATTTGTGCTATTGTAACCATGCACTGTTTCACAACTTTAACATGAAGGCGAAAATGATCAAGAGTTCATGAAATATATACATAAAGTTTCGAATCTAACTAGAAGATTGCCGACTGTTGCATGCAAACTGTATTTCCATATAGACAGACTCAATGCTCTTTTGAATTCTTTAACCAGCTGTCGACAAGCAAAAAGCACAAGTATTTAAAAAAAATAGACGTTGACAATAAAGCATAGTGTAGTAAAATATCTAAATCACATTTTTCATTTTTTGCTTTTGAACTAGCTGATAGTATAATAATCATAATAATAAAATTATTGTCGCATTTACAAAAATGTAAGGACGAATGACTAAACAACAAGCTTATCCTTTACCTATTCTACTCATTTTATTACAAATGTCCAAGCTCCTTCGGCAGAGCAAAATTGACTCTTCGGACTCGGGTTGGCATTGCATTTTGCATTGTGACTCGTAAAGCTGCATTCAGTATCTAGTATCTAGCATCGGCTATTCAAACTATTCATAGCTTGCAATAATGTATCATTATGACTATAATCTAATCAGTTCTCAATCAATTAAGCTATAACTTAATCAATCAACTTTGAGACAACCCATTTTTAAACAGAGGATGCAAATTGCAAACCACTAGAATGCAAACTAATAGTTATATTATAGTTTATGATAGCATTTCCTAAATAAGTATGATAAAAATAACCTATACAAAATTAACGATAAACAAAAACGCGATACTAATATTATTTTTAGAAAATCGTGAAGGCACAACATATTATTGAAAGAAACAAACAATAATGATTTCCTTAATTTCTTTCGTCAAAATCTTTGACATTGATTAAGGACATGCAGGTTTCAGCAATTCCGGAGTTTTATGAGCTATTTTTGATGATTTCTCTGGAATGGAAAGTCGAACTGAAAATATCGATGTATATTTTTGAAGCTAATTTAATGCTCTTTCATAATTCATAATGTACTCTATGAAAGATGGATGTAAGGAATAAATGAAACCCTGAATAAATATTATCTCTCTATCTATCTATCTACTCTATGAAAGAGCATTAAATTAGCTTCAAAAATATACATCGATGTTTCCAATTCGACTTTCCATTCCAGAGAAATAATCAAATAGCTTATAGCTCATAAGACTGCAGAATTGCTGCAACCTCACGTTAATGATTACTTATAATATTATAAACATTTTTAGCCATGTATAGTTGTTCAGATTTTGACTTTAAAGAATTCATCGTAGTCCAAAAAAACTTGGGCCAGTGAATAGAACAGAGTATTTAATACATTTACTGAATACTGATGACGATGACATGATGTAATCGTATGTGGCAAAATCAGTCGCATGTAGATATATCTCATTTATTCATTTACACAGTTACATTGTTTTTGTTTTTACACAAATTAGATTAAATTAAATCCTTGTGTACGTGTCAACGCTACCCGGTACTCGTACAGTCAACAAAATTTATTTGGTTACGGTAAACTTTTAACTACGGATGTGAAGAACCAATCATAATAACAAGAACCTGTCAAGCTATCATACTAGCAAACAAAATGCTACAGTCTCTACACAGTGAAGCTAATCGATGTAAGTGAGGTTTCGTTTATTCTTTAAAGCTTAATGTGAAAGCATATCTTACTTAAGCGTCCATTAGCAAACCTTTCGCGTTCTTTTAGCTGCTATAAGCCTGACTTCAAAAGAGAGCTCATTAATATGACAAGACAAGCAAAGTAAACTGCAGGAAAAGATTTGCATAATTTTTACTTCCGATTGTACTTCCATGCATTTAATTTGAATTAATTAATTTCAACAATACTATAAATGACACTTTCTCCACTTTCTTTCTCCTTTCAAATTTGATTTTTCATGTAATGCCCATACACAAACTTTATAGGGATTTTATTCCTAATTGTGAATTGTCGTTAGGTTAGAATCGAAAAAATTATTAGGTTAAAGTTGTTTCTGTAAGCAAACAAAAGTTGCAGATAACAAGTTTCGTTTAGTTTCTGTCATTGTGTACCTATAGGTTGACCTCAAAACTCAACTACTCCAAACTATGATTTTGGTGTGTGTGTTTGATTTGTCCTTATACTTAAATATTTATATAGTGAGTAGTGCAATGCAATAGAGAGTGTGAGAGAGAGAGCGTGGAAAAGAACAGATAGGACAATTTCACGGTACCCACGATAGAACTCTGTGCACTACGTTTCTTATTATTATTATTGCAGAACAGTGTTTATATTTGTACTACAGAAACAAAAACAAAGCCAACATTGCTTGCATTGTGCAGTAGTTACTCTCTGCTTGAATGTCTGTGTACATAAGCACAGACGTTCATTCAATTTAATTCAACTTATAAAAGCAATAGAAATGACAACACAAGAATCGCAAGAGAGTCGCCTTTATTATGACTATTATAGCGACAACACGTATAAAGGGTAGTGCCATAAAAGTAGTTTTAAGCATTGACACAACGTAGAAAATACATGGCATTTCCAAGTGAGACACAATAACAAGTCTTAAGCGAATGTCTTTTCTCGACTGTTAGTATTTGTGTTTGTATTACAGTTTATTGTATTGCAACAGCTGCTGTATCTTTCACATTTATTCTTTTCTATGAATGAACTGCGTGTAAAACCAAGTCAGGTTGTTTAACTACAAAGTACGTATAGTGCATGCAGACATACTATAAATGAACTCATCCCAAGTCCCTTTCCTTTTATGTTCACATTGAAACGTCTACGAAGAAGAGCAGCAGTTAAGCCGAGTCTGTTTGATGTACAGGGCTGGCACGTATATTTTACAGTCAAAGTCTAGTTTTTATTCAAGCCACGCGAGAGCCTGTTGAGTGTCTCAAATAACAAATGAATCAGCCAGAGGTGAATACGAAAGAAAACTTTGACTTTAATGAGCAAAGAGAAAACATGACAAGAATCTTTCCTCTATCCATTTGCCCTTTTATGTTTTACAACCCTCCGAGGAATCAACTCGTCCTCACACAGGATACGTTTATACGCTTAACGCAATTACCACTTACTAAACTTCCAATTGCTCATCATTCCGTTTTGACCCGTTTTCAACATTTGCATACTAACTAAATGCTTTCACTACGTATTTTTATAAAATAAAATTGCCTTCTTATAAAATGTAATAATAATAATACTGTGCTTCATTTCCATATCTAATAGGTAGTGTAGCATAGGAAGTACATGCACAGAGAAATTTAAATTTACTTCAGAGAGAATTCAGTTTCCTTTGCAAGTTCCATGCAGAGTGTATACGATTAGAGCATAGAACATCGCAGCACGTCTAATAAGAGAATTGCCTTAAGGGGTTGCTGTTATGTAATATTTTATAATGTAATACCTAATTATCTACGTTTTCATCCGTATAGGATTTATCATGTAATAAATGTATATATTTTTGGGATCTTGATACGAATAAGTAATGAGAGGCACAATACCCGTGTTCAGCTCATTGACGATTCTATTACGCTATACTGTCAGAATTATATTCATTTTATTCCAGCTACATGATATTTTTGACAATATAGTGACCTATTCCTTATCCAATTAGGGAATTTAAATAAAAACATGCCTTTTGTACACCCATTTTTGCTTACGAAACTTCTTTAACCCATTTACTAACGTTTTATTGTTTATTCTGAGATACAATACAACTCCAGCTATAAATCCACTTAAGGAGCTCAGGAAGGAATTCTCTTTTATGTAAGTTTCCAAGTTGCAACTGTTACATTTTAAACAAATCGAAATAGCAAATCAGATCAATGCGCAGTTAGGAGCAGCGACTACCCATATTTACTTATTTGTGCATGCAATATCAATACAGAAAGGCTAAACGAACACACTTAAAAACTGATTGCGTCTGGACAATTCTCACAGGACCCGTCTGTTTACTTGAATTCAGGCAACAATAAAATAGACAAATATCACATGCTACGTGCAACATTCAGATTCTGTCTTTTACTTACACAGGGATTCGAAACAATAAAAATTCTCTACTCTACACCTATATATATATATATATATATCTTCCAATACATGCTTTACGACTTTCTCTGTGTCTCAATTATTAAGTAGCGTAAGCTACTTCATAAGAATGATGTCTACGTCCGTCCGTCCGCGAACGCCATAACATACGAACGGATTAACACAATTCGTTCAAACTTCCAATACGGGACACAACAAAGGTCAAGTTCGAACATGGGGTCAATGGGTTATATTCAATATTTAGCTATTTTAAGTATAAGGACGTTCTATCTGTTTATTTATCTTCACAGCGATATCTCCACAACAGACGAACTTAAATAATTCGTTTAACTTTGTCAATACAGTTGACAACTTAATTGACAGGAACAGTTAAGGCAAATCATTTGATAACAGTAAACAACTGTTATAGGTAACATTGTTAGTTGTGTATCTTACGTTACTTTATTACATCCGTTTCGTTTTGCAATGGTTTATTTAATTTGTAAAGGGATTCAGTCGTTTTATACTCATCTCACTCACTCGCTTACTAACTGAATTAACTCGCTATATACAATCGCTGTACTATTATGTTTTATACTTATATAAGACACTGCTATACAACAATACAGCACTGGTACTTCGTACAAATAGTACGTTAGATACTTGGACATTTTGGAACATGAATCACAGCAGCATAAATATAAGTGGTTGTGGTACATTAAATTTTTAATGCCATACTCATTATAACTATTTAACCTGTTCTTCTGGGAGAATTTAACTTTAGTCTATTTAGTTGCTACGGGAGTATTTGTAGTCGATATGAAAAGTTCAACTGGCGATAATTTTGATATTGTTAGTACATTACCAA